>JALPQI010007879.1:0-56090 GCA_025490895.1 Thaumatotibia leucotreta | reverse complement strand
AATGTATTTTTTATGCAATATTGTGTTGTCTAATTAATTCCTTTCCAATAAAGACATAGTTCTTCAGTAAGGACGAAATAAATTGTGACTAATGATCAGTGATCAGTTTTTTGATAGTAACTTGAAAACTAAACTTTATATAATTACATTGCCATATTTCTGTTTCATAAAGTTTGCTTTTGTGTATAGGTATAATACAACAGTGTTAAATAAAATTTTATAGTCACACCCGTAATTCTTTTATACGCGAAATCCCGCTGGGGGAACCCAAAAAACCGATCACTGCTAATGATGCAGTACTCACTTTCATGGTCATCACAACACTATTTAATCAAAGGAAATCGCGTTAACATCCCCAATAGGCAATAAATGTAATACGGATTGGCTCATATGCGGTCTATATGTTTGCCACGTGCCATTACTGCCTATTCTAATAGTGTTGGCGAGTTAAGATCTCAGAACAAAGAATCATGAATAAATACATGAATATAAATACTACAGCGTGTGTATTTGATACGGGAGAATATTTTAATGGCGTTTACTATCGGACCTAGGGAACCTGTTTAGATAAATTTATTTAGGAAATTAAGGGATTTTTTTATACAAAATAACTGAGCACGCAATGTATTGCATCCACTGGTAGCCACATTAATTAACGTCGACATAAGTAACTAAACGTCATACGAATGTCATGTCAGTTGGATGGCGTACATTGCTGCTGGGTTGCACTTTAGAAAAATCATTACACCTAATTAACAACAAAATTTAAGTGATTATCTTATACGATTCATAGGATCAAATATTATAGCTGGATTAATTATTGGCCCGTATAAAATACACACGCTGTATAACCTACCTAACGGTATACATACATTGAAAAAAAATGGACAAATATTTGTGAGAAGTTGTGTTCATTCATTGTGAGTTAATTTAACTATTGTTCATTTAGTCGGGTATCGACCTCTGGATATTTTATATTCCACTCGGCCGAGCACCTCTAGACGCTCCATTGAATTCGTAGGCAAACACAAACTGGTACAACCTTACACTGGTTAGTCCACAGCATCTACCGCATACTATCCAGTCCTTAAGCTCTGAAATGGAATTCGAGATCAAAAATGTAAACAATCAATGACAATGACATGATATTACAAAATCAATGTTAAAGTGACATTCCAGGGGTATAAAACGTTTTATATCGAATATAGTTTTTAACACCTTTGTAAATTAACGTCGCATTTTGAGATTGGTTTTTTATTTTATTTTATTTATATCTACACTTACAACCTATCCTTACAGGTACTAAACTTAAGACAATGTTTTATGTGTAGATCGCGAAAGTCAAAGTATGTTCGATACACAAAGTGTAAAAATCGTTAACATATTTTTGGATATGACAATAAATCGTCTGTAACATACGCCTGAGTGTCCACGGTTCCTGATTACAAAAATATAACCTAGAAAATTTGCTAGAATGATGTATAAGTATAACCAACATAATCAATGTTTGAAAACGAATGTCGTGTTACTTTAATCTTTAGGATAGTCGGGGAACAAATTTCAGTCTTCATCTATAGTTACGATCGAATCCATTTCGATTAAAGATTCGTTTGTAGGTAAAAATACTAAAATCTGTATTAATGTAGGTATTTTGTAACGCTAAATTTTTGAGTTTTTATGAATTCATAAAACAGTAATTTAGTGCACCCTCTTGTTTTGATTTTTGAAGTACATAGTTTTAAATACGAACCCTCTTAAATGGTTCTTAGTGTAGTTACCGTATTAAATTACGAATAAACTAGTTATTGTTATAACTGCAAACCGAATGTTTAAGATTTCTTATCATTGCCAGTAGTATAAAATAAACACCTTACATTTTATAATAAGTAGCGAAATATATCATTAAAAAAATTATATATTTCGCTTAATGTTTTGTATTAATTTTTTTTTAAATATTTAAAGTTCTACGTACCGTCAGTGACGGTAAATACGCATTTTTAAAAGTATTTGAATGATTTTAGATTAGGTACCCCCCTCTCGTGATAATTTTTTTGTGGTGGTATCCCATTTGTTTACATTTTTGATCTTCAATTCGATTTCACACCTTAGTAATAGTTTGCATCACCTATTTCAGCAAGCTTATACATCTGATGCAATGTTATATAAGATATATGGGCAGTTTAATAACAATTACAGACACAACTGCTAAATTCAATAATAGGCGTAATAATGAATGCTAACATTTTTATGAAATAAAAGTTTCAATCTTGTACCTTTTTAAGGCAGTATACACAAATGTACTGTACAATTTAATCGAAATTCCGTTTAGTCGCTTAATTAGGTACGTAAAATTGTTCGAATTCCTTATTTAATAATGAAGTGGGTAAATTACGATTAAATTACAAGCGTAATATAATGAATAAAGCTGCGCAATACAGTAGTAGTCAAATACACCTTCCTTGTCTGAATGAAATTAACAACTTACGTAGGTATCTGACAGCCGAACCGTAGAAAAAAAAGCTTAACTGACGACATCGTGGCAGTAGTTACTGTTAAAACCCTACATATAAATAAATGGTATACATATATCGTGACGGAATAAAACTAGGTCGTTTAGTTTAGAGCTTGTGTAATATATTACTAAGCGTAGGTCATTGTATTTTTTATCCGTTGAACGCTAAAGGTGCGTTCAAACCAAAAGAGCATTCGCTATTCTAACCCCTCACTCTACGAAATTCGATCGTTCCACAAAACGTGATTGGGTGATTTCGTAGAACGGGGGATAGAACAGCGAATGCTCTTTTGGTTTGAACGCACCTTAAGAATAAGTTGTCGTGTTATGTCAACAACGTCTAAATTTGTCTAGGCGGAAGCTTTCAAAGGCAATGGTCCTGTTGTTAGTGAGGAAATATGTCACCATTGTACTTAAATAATTGGAAAGAATATTATTGTTAAGATTGATTTTGCAGTAGTATCATACGAGGTTACTTTAGGTACACTAGTTAGTTAGTAGAGAAAATCCTTGAAAACCCGTTTTAATTTCTCTACTAACTAAAGTATTGTCGCATTTTTATCCCAATTCCGTAGCAATGTGGTGACGGAAGTGAGAATACATTTGTCCCCACCCCAACTCCTCCTGCGGGTGTCGTAAGAGTTGACTAAGGGATTGAAGTGTCACTGACCACTATTTGGTAAAAGATTGATGATGGGCAGCAGCGTCATCATAGTGGACACATTACTGCGATCGCCAATCGGCTTGCCCAGCGAGGCGATTATGAGCATTTACCTCATAATGCGTTTATACGCATAGTTAATAGGAGGGGTCTACGTCCAGCAGTGGACTATCATAGGTTGATGATGATGAAGTCTTCAAATACGTATATCACTGCAACAAAGCCTGTATCAAATAAGAAAGGCTTTACTGACACATTTCTCAAAATCCAAGCTATTAATTAGAAAAGCATCGACTTGTTCCGGATCTCGGGTTAAGGCCCGACGAGGGTAGGAGGCTGCTATTCTTATGCAGATTGCGACGTTGTGATTAATTGTGGATTGCCGCCGCGGAATAATCTCTTCATCTCGGAGACGGATCGATCGATTTGGCGTGTGGCGCAATCGTATAGTCTAAAAATAAATTATTTTATTCCTTTTTTTTATGTGATGAAGGTAGACAACTGAGCTCTCAGCCCACCTGATGAAAAGCGGGAACTAAGGTATGCGCTGCCTACCCTGAGGACTTAGATGGATTGCCTCTATGCCAGTAATTACACCGGCTATCTTACCCCCAAATCGGAACACAGTACTAACTATTTAGCGGCAGGTTAACGGATAAGACGGGTGGTAGCTATCCGGGTGGGTGGATTTTTTTGGGGGCGTTTTTTCATATTAAACACACAAGCGCGGTAGATAGGCTCAACGTTACGTAAGACTTAGATGCTATACTCACGTTAACCTTCCAAATGTGTTGTCACTAAATGTTTAATAAGAATATGCATGGATGTGATTTTTAGTCACAAGAACCCTACCATCGTAGTTACGCTAATTTTCCCACATCTCAAAATAAATTGCTTAAATAATGGGAAACTTGGCATGAATAAGATAACACGTCTAGCATTAGTTTAAAAATAGAGTTAGAAAGAAAATAAAACGAGTTTACGAAACAAAACTATTATCTTTTCATTTACCTATTACTGCTACCTATTTCTAGCATCTAAATCGAATATAGTTGAGCTAAGTTAGTTTCTTCATGCCAAGTTTTATTTTGTTATTGCTATACATCATTTTAAAATAAGTTTGTCAAGTGTGTTCTGTGTTACAATGAGTCTGCGCGGCACAGTGTTCGGTATATGTTAGAGGTCATTTATCTTATTTTATTAGGGTTCCGTCGTCGTAAACTAGGAACCCTCATAGTTTAGCTATGTCCATCTATCCACTGTAAGCGCATTGGCTATTAGTACTAGAAATTTTCAATCTGGTAAAGGTATATTTATTTGCTGTAGTAATCCTATAGTGTGGGTATCGTTGTATAGATCTTTCAAAAAGAATATTAAGAGTCCCAAAACAAAGTTTTTTTGTAAAGTCAATATTTTCGGAGATAACCGCTCTAGAACAAAAAAAATGTGTGGGGGGGGGGGCAACTTGATCAATGGGTCCATATAAAAAAATCATGGATAGTGGGCTTACAAAACTTAAATTCATACCTACATAATTTGGATATGTATGAATTTAATAAACCGTTGAGTTCTTTGTTTTTGATTTGTTAAACCTCCAGTCAGCCTCCAAAGGAGCGCTTTCTACAAGTACAGTACTACAAAAACGTTTTCATCTTATGCCTTAAGCCTCCGACCGCGCACACCATTCATAGTACAGCCAGGGTAAGTGTGCGCGAATGTGCCCGCCGGGCGAACTTAGTTGTGAACCAGACTGTAACCGATCACAGTAATCTCTACGTATACGTATTATGCCACTTCAGAGTTTAGCGGTAGAAATTGTCGGCAAAGTTACTGAAGATTATTACTCGCGTATTTCAGATAGCCTAATTAACAGCTGAGCTCATATACAAGAAATTAGAGTAACTGTATTCCACTGCTCAGTTGTGCGTATTAACTTTTCATTGCAGTAATGGTTAAGATTTATCTTGGTTCGTTATTTCATCTTTACTTGCTTAATGATTATATACAAGTATTATATTATGGTCGCAGGCAGACTGCACCACCACGGGTGTAACGTCATGCGCGAAATGTTAGGATATAATTAAACGTGAGTTTACGCGATTAAGACCCGTTTGTCTTTAAAATATAAATCCCATAATATCATTAATGGAGGTAAGAATTGATGAATTGGACAGTGTGTCATTTGTACATTGTATTATTTATTAAGATAGCGTTTATTGAATGAAAAAATGCTTTAAACATTGGATACCTATTGAACGATATTTTTATTGAATTTGTATATTTTTATATCCACTAAAATAGACACTAAATAATATGAGCTAGTTTATTGTGATATTACTCGTATTCTGAACGGAAAATAATACCCGTCAAATACGGCATTTGTGATTTTAAATTAACAACAGTGCTATTCTTATAAATTATAAAAACTAGATGTCATATACCAACAGAAAAAATATCAAATAAATAAAATTATTATTTGTTTTTCCATATTTTAAAATATTTTGAAATTGCGGAATTCAGGTACCTAAGCTTCGCGAATTTTTAGTTGTGCGTGCCCGTGTCGCCACATAACAAACTCACACCCGGCAGATGAGACCTTGCATTTTGAATTGGACTATCTTTCAAATTAGACCTTTGTCTTGTTTATCACACTATGACGAGGTGAAATAGATACTGATAGTGTGACATAAATATCAAACGACGGCGGTCAAAAGGTTAATAAAATTGCCACAAAAAAACGATAAAAACATTTCCTTTGAACCGTTTTAAATGGTGGACGAAACATCACCCTGTTAGTATTAATTGTGCTCGTATTATTTAGTTTGCTGCCACTGCCAACATCATCTTCAACAATACCACATAATAATAATATATCAACACCTAGCGACTTCATTAGACGGTAACGCGATCATTTAATGATTGGATTTGTTGTTGATGTGACGACTTTTACAACCTAATACTCACGTAGAGTAGAACAATACAAACACGAGTATTTAGTTGGGATTGTTCATTATTCTATGAAGGTTATATTTCGAAAACTATTTTTAACCCATTTCAAAAGAAGGAGGAGGTTCTCAATTCGACAGTATGTTTTTTATTGTATGTACCTATGTTACCCGATATCTCCGAGAATCGTGAACCGGTTTTTTTTTGTGATCGAACGTGTATAACCTCGAAATGCTCCCTTTGGCACCATGTTGGGGTCTGATGATGGGATCTTGGGGAAATCGAGGGATCTCTTCACATGGTACATGTATGGCGCTTTTGGTAATTTTCATTAATTTACAAGAATTTGCATTCAGAAAGTAGGATTTGAGGAAACCAATGATGGAAACAAACCGGTGATTTTGGAGAAATCGGTTGAAATCACTCTATGACTTAGTTGTTTGAAGATTATATTTTAACAAAATATTTAGGGATTTAGGATATTTTTTCAAAACTATAAATGACCTTTTTTAGATTTTACTTCGTTGCTAAATTAGTAAAACCTTATTTTAGAATGCATTGCCACTGTTTGTTTGTTGATTATTTGTCTTAGCGACATTATTGATTTGAACATTTACATAATATATCTTACAATTATCGGGGCTAGTAGAACAGGCTCTCATACTCTCATTTATTAACACCGTATTGGATTAAAAAAGCAACACGGAACTTGGCACAAACTTAGAAAATAATATACATATGTACATGTTTAAGGAGTATACATTTAGTAGTAGTACTAAGTAACAATGTTTTAGGGAAACACTCAAAGTAAAAGCAAAACTTAGTAGAATATTTACAACAACAAAGATACTGTCATCTTCCAAAAATACTTACTATCAAATTGAACGAAAAACGACTGAATGCACAACCAGTTAGTATTGAAAGTCAAATAGAATATTTCAGGCATAAATTTCCTCCACCAGAATATTCCACGAGTATTTCTCAAACGATAATGTTTTGTAAGAATTTCTTATGTTTATGTTGGGAACAACGTAAGCGCTTTAGTGATGATATATAAGATCGTAGCCGGCATCGTGCAAAATCTCTGAGCGGGAACGGTAATACCGGTATTTTTATACGACATACGAGAAGGAAATACGCATTTACTCACCTCATATTGTACTTGTTCTCAGGTAGTAGAGAAAGGTGACACTATTAAAATGACTATACTCGTACAATAGGGTTCAAAATTGCATGGACATTTTTAAGAATGAATTCTGAACGTCACTGTACTGTAAGCAAAGTGAGTTGAAATACGGGCATTTTATAAATTATTGTCCAACCACTTTTACTTACACATTGCATTCGACTTCGAAACCCATTCTAATTTATAACATAGATGTAAATTGCTTAGAGTATACAAAGGTACATATTTTAAAAACTAGTTTGACTTAGGTATGGGATAACCACCCATGCACCAAATCCATTCAATATTTAAATAGTAGGTTACATAAAATTAAAAACTAGGAAACAGTACCTACATTAGGTTAATGCATATGAACGCATCAATAAATATTGCTATTTAAAGTACATACGTTTAAGTAAGTTCATAATTCTTTAGTTTTTATGCTTTATAAATACCAACAGCAATTCTAGGTGGATATGTTAACTGTTGAAAATATACACATGACAGAAATCGCTTGCAAAGTCAATGAACTTTGGTTTTACCCTGACTAATTTAATAAATGTCTTAACGTGTAAAACCTTCATTAGACCATAATAGTGTCCTTATGTTATATATGAGTGTGTATTATTAATTTATGCCATTCTGAGAGCTCCCGGCGGCTCTCAGCCCATTACTTATGCAAGATCAATGTCAAGACGATATGTATAACGTACGTGATAAGTATCTTGACAAGGGCACAGTTCTTGAAAGGCCATACCTTCTCGATTACATAAAAGTCAAATAATAGGATTTAATGTAAGCATTAGAACTTCAAAAATTTGGGTTTAACGACAGGGTAGGATAAAGAAGGTCAATTATTAGTTTTTTGCTGCGACCATAATTATATAACATGGATGTCTAACGCCAGCTCAAAAATGCCACCAAAAACAATTGTGCCCAGATGGGCAGGACATAGCGCTTTTCTTATGACCGCGCATATTTTGGCGCAACATCTTTGACATATATTTATAGACTATTAAAACTTTTATGGACCAAACACAACTATTTTTATATGGCGGTTAAAGTTTTTTGTCAAATATGCAATGAAATGTTGTCATTATGTTCGTCGTAATAGGCTTTAAAGTATGACGTTGCAGGCGGATGACATCGAGATAATAGTAAACCGCGAATTTAACGGCCTAGACCGGTAAGTAATATTTTTTGAAAACATGGCGTCGGCTTTCATGAACAGGCTAAACAGCTAAAATCTGTTTTTTTGATTGTCGTATTTTTTATTTCATTGCATATGTTTGAGAAAAGCACTATACATGCCTCGCCGTGAAATGGGCTTACCGGCTTCGTATCACTGTTCGGCCGTCCATACCTACTCAGCCGGTAAGCCCATCTTTCCCGGTGTCTGCAGTAATGTACTATTATAGGTTTATATTGAAATTCATTACCATGATGCATTGAAGGGGGGGGGGGGGGGGGGGTGACACTAGGTAACTAAAATTCAGGACCGTTTTTGAAAGGCAATTTATTATGGCGTCCGGCTTCCATCTTTTATTTGTACGTAGGTTTCTTGAGCCTTCTGTGACATACAATTTATTTCATTGTAATCCAAAAAGAGATGCTTACACTTATCTTACTGTTTTAACGAATTAAATTGAAAAACTTTACATATTCTGTTATATTTCAGAAGGGAAATTTAAATTAAATGATACAACAATCGCTTCGTACTATTTTTGCGAGTCGAGCGAAAACTAAATGAATATGTAGCACTTATATCAAATAATTATATTACGAGCTATTAACATCGTAACAAAAAACCAGAACCAAGCATTCAAAGAACCAAGAATGAATTGTTTCGTAAAAATGAAAACTTAACATAACATTTCTTCCGTAGCGTACAGTAATATTTCCTGCATACATCGCATCCTCAAAGTGCAACGAAGCGCAATTTCAAATGCTGTCATACTTGGCAGTTGGATGCACCGTGCTACGCCAAAAGACATTATGTCACCCGAACACTTGAAGAAGCTTCAACCTTTTGGCTTCGTTCAAGAGACGAGATGGCGGAAATTGAAAACGTCTCCTGAATACGGTTTCCAAACTTGAGAGCTCTTGCCAGATCAGAGAAGAATCTCAAGTGGAGGTCAAATGGGGTTTTTAGCAATCGATACTGAATTGCATTAAAATGTACACTAATCATTTTGAAGCTGTGGTCGCCTTATGGTTGAATTTTACTGTTTTATCCTCATGCCGCCCAGAAAATAACATTTGCACGTGAATTGGTAAGTGTATTAGGAAATAAATACAATATCAAGGTGGACTGATGAACTGGTGAAGGTCGCAGGAGTCCGCTGGATAGGGGTGGCGCGGGACCAGTAATTGTAGCAATCTTTGAGAGAGGCCTATGTTCAGCAATGGACGTCTTTCAGCTGAAATGATGATGATGATGATCAATTGTTTGAAGATACCTATTGATAGGCCTCTGGGCAGCTCTGGGCTGTTGAAATCTGAAATTTGTGGGTCCAAATTCTGGCTCATACTAATGACTTCGGAACTCATGGACGGAGCATCTATTGATAGCAAAATATTCCATATAAGTAGGTATTTGAAAAGTGACCCTTATTTTACATTACATTATATTTTATGCCTAAAGTAACTGAAGAGACAATTTCAACCAAGTCGAGGACGCCGTAGGGAGTCGTTTAGCAATCTAAATGACGCAGCCCATTTCAAGGGGCTCTTGCAAAACCATGGCTTCTTCAAACGTTTAAGAATATTTTTTATGCTGTTTGCAAATATCAGCGGGGATACAAATTATGAATTAATTTATTCATGCATGTATAATATATAAAGGTTATACCTATTTATTATAGGTGAGGATATACATCACAGGGAAATCTTATCCCGTTATTCCTGTCCGCACAAATATAGCAACTCTTACGGTATCAAAACTTAAACAGGCAAATAAGAATGCATGGCTTGATCATAGTTTTGCACGAAGCAATTTCAACTTTCTCTGTTTAAAGTT
The DNA here is from genome assembly GCA_025490895.1 of Thaumatotibia leucotreta. Taxonomy (NCBI): domain Eukaryota; kingdom Metazoa; phylum Arthropoda; class Insecta; order Lepidoptera; family Tortricidae; genus Thaumatotibia; species Thaumatotibia leucotreta. The sequence continues at coordinate 45,787 of JALPQI010007879.1, read as the reverse complement.
CTGACTAAAAATTTTAACCTTATGTCAAATTTTCTTTATTGATGTTATAAAATACGTATTGAGAAACCTTTTTTGATTACTCTCATGGAATTTTTATTTATAGTAATGTAAATTTTGAATACGTATTTAAAATGACGATGAATATTTACAAACTTGATTTGTCTATTCATTTTATCGGGTACTTATTCACTACAACAACTTGTAGTCCTTTTTGTATCAATATCAAGGTCACATTACTTAGAAAATAGCGACTATAATGCCAATATAATCCCTCGCCAAAAAGCGAAAATAAAATATTTAAAGCTTCATTTTTACAAAAAATACATCGGTTCCAATATTCTTATAACGAATCGAATATGATTCCCAGTAGATTTTCCGACAAATTTTAAGGGACCGGAAAATTAAGTTCTGTACAATATTGTACGTTTTTTCTTTCATCTTATTATAATTTTTCCGTCTTCAGGCCCGTATCGCTAGAAAGATATAATGACGTCAATTTGGACAAAAATGGCGAGTGTTTGAAAAGATTATTTATTTTTAGCGACATCGAGAACGAATTGTATTGAAAGATAATGTAATAATTTACAGTTTGAAATTCTACTATCATTTTTAAATATGGGTATACTCGTAGATATCAGCTGCAAATACTTATATTCTAGATACATTTTGTGCAACAACATTTCTGTTCCGTTTCAGTAACATATTTTGATCGCTGCAGTTAATTAGTGCCAGTAAGTTATAATTGCTAGCGTACTTTTACATGAAATCAAAGTAAAATTTATGCAACTGGTTGGTATTAATTAAATAACACGTGAATATTATTATAGTAATAGCAATAAACTTCTGCAAAAACACATAATGTTTAATCAAACAAACCCTAGGAAATAGGACTTCAGTAAAATACCCATTATTTTATTAAAAAAACACGTGTTAAAACACCAATTTGTTAAGTAATCTAGTATCTAAGAGCAGAGCCTACGATGTAAAAGAGAACAAAATAGATCATATGCCTACAGGTAAAAAATAGTCCAGAGCATGGGATAAATCAGTTGCTCATTTGTGGCACCACCAAACTATGGTCCAATACTGCAACTATGGTCCACAATTTCAACTCCTAAATAAGCAACAGTCTCAATCTTCTTTTTGGCTGTGGCCAAGTTTGTTGTTGCCTAGGAATAACATGATTAATTTGATAATTATAGCTAATGGAAGATATTTCATTAAATTTTTGACCTTTGTTGGGAGCGTTTGGATTAGGGCCAGGTGGTTTTTAGATCTTAAAGGGATAGAAACATCTATAGAATATAATACTTAGTTGCCGAGTGTTGTTAGTTGTTACCGCTGTATTGCAGCATGAAAAATCTCTGTATAAAAGTAACATCAATCAAATCAAATAAATGATACGCATTTTAAGTCACAACTTTACTGAAATTAACGAAAAAAATCAAAGGTCATATCATAATATTGAGAGTGATAGATTGAGAGTACATATAAAAAAATGTGACAAAGTTTTATAAGCTTTACTGGAACGTTCGAAACATTGCGCCCAATAAGCCCTTGTCTTTCCATGTAAAACCACACTGCGCCCGAGAGAATAACTCTACAAAATTGCTTTTCCGCCGGTGAAACTCGTTAATCGATGTGTCACTTTCCAGAATAAAGAGAATATTTCCAATAATAAAATTGTTTTCGATGAGAGATTTGAAAAGCATTAAAGTGTATTAAACCTGCGTGATAACGTTCAGTCTACGTGACAGCCTCATCTTGCCAGTATTTTTAAAACAAACAATAAATAAATAGGTAAATTTTAATATGGGTCGTGGGAAAGATCGCGGCTCGAGTAACGCAGGGTCGTTTCAGGTATTATTTTTAGGTTTAAGTGTGTGCATGTAATTTTTATGTATTTATATGTGTGTGAATTTAGGTTTAGAAAGTAATTTTGATTATTTTATTTCTTTAGTGTTTAAGGTGTATTGTTTCACTGCTCCTTGTAGCCATGTTTTTGAAATAAATATATTTTTATATGGGTCGACCGATGACGAATAAGTCTAGTTTCTTAGAGTAAATTCAATATGCCTTAAAACGACAACAACTATCAAATGAATAAAAGAATTATTTTGCATTCATAGTTTAACTGATTATGTATAATATAAGCATTGATTTTATAATATTTATGAGGCATATAAGTGCGATGTTTTAAGTGCGAGAAACTATCGGATTTTCTTATTCAGGAGGACAGAGATTGTGTGCAGTACCTACAGTGTAAGAGCCGGAAGGGTGTTGGACCAGTGAGGCTCTCATATAATTATCCGGAACTCATGATCAGGTCTCCTTAACTGCCGTGGCCATGGGCTGAGGCCGTCTGTCACAATCACCTAGTTTGTAAAGTTTTACTGTATAGGAAACTTCACATAATTCTTAGTAGTTTAGTAGTTGAATTAGTCAGCTGTCTATTTTATATCACTCAAATAAAGACGTGAAAAATACTAATACATAGTTCATTCTTGACTGAGCGTAGAGCAGCGCTTGATGTTTGCATGCTTGTATATTACCTACCTAAATTGAATCTCCTCTCTCAGTGCAAGATTAATGATTAAACTATATTAGCTACACCAGCTAATTCAATCACTTAGACAACAATATTCGGTAATCGAACAATGCAAACGTTAAGTGAATTAATATTAACGGAATCATAGCAGTCAATGAGCAGCCTAATGGATAAATTAACGGCCGGTAGCCTGTGTCCTTACCACAAGTGTGCTGGATTAAACTTTTACATCTGCAGGGCTTAATATCATTATCATGGTCATCATAGTTTCAGCCGGGAGACGTACACAACTTGACAAAGGCTTTTCCCAAGTTGTGGGGTATGCTCCATAATCACCAGGCTTGGCAGGCGGACTGGCGATCACAGTGTACTGTACCACAATTAAGAGGATGGTTCTGCCGATCCACATGTGCGTCCAGTTACAGTTTAAGTATACATCCGTACATACATTTTTACCCGTCCTAGACGATTTAATATGGATATACACGATTTAATATTATGTATGTATTTTTGAATGAGGAAATTATACTATTAAAGTTTGCAAACCTGCATGTAATCTATATCTACAAACATGCGGTGGCCTATTAAGGAAAGGGCTTATTAACAGCAGAAAAATGCATGTTTGCATAGTTTTTATTAGCATAATTTTGCATAAAACCAGCGGGACTCAGGTGACCATCATGGCAACAGACAGAAAAATGTTGATTTACTCAATTAAGTATGTTCCTATTTAATTAACCAAAATCGAAATAATCATGAAAATACATAATTAACGGACTATTTTGTGTGAATTATTTAATCTTCTTGAGCTAATTATAGAAAAGACATTTAATAAAGTGAATAAATAAACTTCATTAATATAACAAGGTGAAGCAAATATGCCCCTACAGTAGACCTAAGTTGGTTTACTTTGGTAGCGTGGAAACTACTTCTAGTAGACAAACCGAGTTGCTGCTTACATAATAATGTGAGGAACTTACGTTTACTAATGGAGGATAGTTATGTTATTGAAGTTTACACTCATCTAGGTACATGAGTGTAAACTTTAGTAACAAAACTATCTTCCGTTAGTGCTGAAAGTGTTACATAATTTGAGTATCTAACATTATTAGGCAAGGAGGATGTAGGAACAGCTACAGCTACATTATGAACATTTATTTTTATTAGTTTTATCATAATATATCATATACATACATAATATATATATCATATAGCAGAGCTTGAAACAGCGTTGCCTGTAGAAAACAGATGTTATACTTAAGTAACGTTTGGTTATGGTAATATCTAATTGTGTTTATTAATCTGTATCTTATGCTATTTACCAGTCAGAATATATTTGTGCATCTATAGGTAAATAATAATAATCATCATCATCATCGTCATCAACCTATTTGAGTCCACTGCTAGACGTAAGCGTCTCCTAATTATGCGTATTGCCCATAATCGCCACCTTGCGCAAGCGGATTATCGATCGCAATTGTTCACAATGAAAATGCTGCTGCCCAGTGTCTTCAATACATGAATGGTCAGTGACACTTTAATCCCGTAGTTGATTTTAACGACACACACATTGGTAAATTTAATAGACAACTTAGTCGCGTCTGGAAATCTGTTGATGACGAAATTTCATCATGGCCTGCTCAAACAGTTTTTTTTTTCTGTTTGGCCACATATTTTACTGGCAGATAATATTATTAGGTGTCAATATCGCCCACACAATCAGACGTGGTGGGGATGCGATAGAAAGGCGTATTATTACGGGAAGTGTCGATGGCCGAAGAAGTAGGTGGCGCGCACCTAGTAGATGGATGGATGTGGTCCAAAATATAACCCAAACTCCACTCCAGGCAACCATTCATATGGCCGAAGATGGAACTGTCTGGAGAGCAGTGACAGGAAGAATAATATCTCATAGGAGTCACGTCCCTCAGACATGAGGCTACGACTCAGAAGGAGAAGAATCGCCAGTTAGGTTTTGTATAAATAAATTTATTTATTAATTTATTTATACGAGCCTAGATTGTCCCACTGCTGGGCAAAGACCTCCCTCCTTTTTTTCCACGCAACCTGGATTTGACCTATCTACCACTAGTTTCGAAGGCATTGAGTTCGTCTCGCCATCGCCGTCGAGGTTTGCCGCGGCCCCGAGTTATATGGTGTGGTGTTGTTTTAGCCCACAAGTCATCGGGCATGTCCATCCCAGTCCCGTTTCAGTTTGGAGGCTGTTTCTGCTACGTCGTTTTTTGGAGTCTTTGAGTGCAGGATGGTATTTCTAATAGGATCAGTGAGCTTAACGTCATGAATACTACGCTCAATGGCACGCTGGCAAACCTTGAGGGTGGATTTTTGAACTTTTCTCAAAGACCAAGTCTGTGCTCCGTAAGTTAGGATGGGAAGAACGCACAGTTTGTAAAAATTTATATTTCTTATTGATTTGCTATTTTCACACATATCACACAAAAATATAGAATGCAATATAATAAATTGCAATGTTTCATTCTATCTCTTTAACGGGAATCCTGAATATTTCAATAACCCCTTTCGATTTAAACAAAGCTTTGAAACCACATCAAATCTTACCTACCTCAAATATAATTACACTCGAAAGGCGCTAACAAATCAATAAATTTGAATAATCTCTTGTTAGTTCGAAACAATTGTTCTTGTACCAATATATATTACCTATGTGTATGTAATTTTGTGAAGTAGTATATTCCACCCCGGGAGATATGGTGCTATTAGTAATTTATTAGCAATTTGTATGTATTTGCTTAATTTATACGGGTAGGGCGTAATACTCCTATTCTGCTGGGTTTGGCAATTTAGCAATAGTAAGTTATGCAGAGAAATTTATAATACGAATGTAGTTCGGCGGCAAAATAGATATGGAAACGCACATAGACTCTTATTTGCAATACCTACCTATTTTATTTATTACGATGTAAAAAGTTACGTGACAACTATCAAGACTTAATTGGGCTTACTCCTCCTTAAGTGTCGACTTAAGGACTTAACTTTGAGGGGCCGTCCTCACTACTGAGGATCTCGACCATGATTTAGTCGATGAAGAAGGCCTCTCCATCTACTGCGTTCTTGAGCTTGACCACTACTGGCTAGACGGACATCATGGGGATTTTGTGTTTTCCATTTTGGCTACTCTAAAAGTTTTCGTGTCTAGATGTTAATATTAGGTGACAAAATTCTGTATGCTTTTATTTCAATGTCAAAATGTCTTAGAATATTCTCCAAAAATTTTATATAGAACTCAGACCACCTTTTGAAATACTTCGTACAAAGTGCCAATTTCATACACAACCTAACCTCTTAATTTTATTTTAAAGAGACGTTAATACGTTTATCACCTATGTTGTAGACCATTGTTGTTACCCAAGCTAAACTGACACATTCTACAGATTTCTTATTCATTTTACCGGACTGGATAGAAGTTTCTTAACTCTGAACGGCATTTGATTTAATAGCATGTTTATTGGAATAATTACTCCCGCTCAGGGACAGAAACTTAACGTCGTAAATTTAAGCAAAATGTTTGCTACAAATGTTTGGGCCAAATGTTTGTGGCACATGTTTAGATTGTAAATCATTTGATATTAACTTCAGACCCAGTTTGCGAGGAGGGATTATATAGTATAACGGAATGTTTTGATATGTTGTATCGTAGTGTGGTTGTAATAAGTCCAAATTAATTAGTGTTACCGCTGAAAGTATGCTTAGTTGGTCTGTATGTACGTACGAGTCTATAAAATATAACTATTTCATTATTATAATTACGGAATACCAAATGATCTTTTATTGAGTTAATTCGGTATAGACTACTTAAATCAAAAAACACGCATTTAGTATCCATTGTTTTTTAACACGAACATTAAAATTAACTCAACAAAATAATTATCCAAAACCATTAAAAGGTACCATATACCTTTACCTATTTACATATGAATACACCAATTCCATTTGGTCTGCAGTTCATTAAAATTTTATAATTGTAAACCATAGTTAGTCAATGTGTTTATTTATATTATTTTGGCCTCCGTTTTTACAGCTAATTTGTGAACACACCAGAACACCATTAATCGTTGTTGCCTATGTAATTTTAAACAAAAAAAAACATCAAACGAAAATCTACTTGATTCTAATAAGGGAATAATTTCTTCGAAAAAAGCACAATTCATTCAAAATTAATTAAGTCACATTACCAAAAGGTCGAAGCCGGTATTTTTCATCAATATACAAAAGAACAAGGCTGTAAAAGAATTACGTTAAAAATTACATTACAGACTTTGTCCGGCGACAAAGAGGCCGGCTCGATACTTGATAACTTGATTTATTTCCAATTTTCGCTGAAAGTAAGTGACAGTAAATGATTTAATGAAACTTCGCTATATTTTTACGCGTTTACTTAATGTTGTTAGAACGTCTCTTCGCATATCTTATACATGAATTTGAATGTGGTAGGTAATAAATGTAATAATATAGATTGCATTCATATGAAAAATATAATCCATTTTGTGGTAATGCTGAGTATTGAAATGTTTTTAATCTTCGAGAAAGTTTCCAGAAACAAATGATTAAAACTCGATTTTTATTATAAGTAGCAAAAATACTTGTTAATATTATTTATGCTTTTTGATATCACAGAATAATTATACACAAATCAATTAAGTGTTACGTTAAGCTCAATGAACGTTTCTGTTGTGGGTACTTACTAACTATGCATACATTTATTTACAATAGACAATATAGGCAAATAGATACCTAAACACATAAACAATTATTATCAAGGAACAAATATTTGTGATAAGCACACAAATAAGGTAAATGTAGGAGTGGATGACACTGTACCAATGAATGACTTTTTTGCAATTTAATTTAAATATTAAGAAAACTGTTATTAATATGACCCAAAGACAGTATCTAGGCGACTAGTAGTGCAATTTGTGATTTTTGTTTTAAACCGTTCTTTGATATCTACAATACTTTTTAAATTTATAGACGGTTCTTGCGAACAGGTGCTTCGAGTTGCTTGTGCGTCGGTGTTCTTAGTGAATCTGCTAAGGCATTGCATTGTAAAAGTGAACATATAAGCCTGGATTTAAGGAATTTTTACAAACTGTTTACTGAAACTCCAACACTTTAAATGAATCTATTGATATTGTATATTTAAAGTATATTATTTTTATTAGTTCAGTATTTTAGATGCATGTCATATACTGGAGCGAAATTATAGCATTTAGTAGTGGATGACACCCATGTCATTCACTCGCTCAAAATAGTAATTTTATGTATCTTAATTTGAATCGTATTTTATAGCTATAGAACGTATATTTTAGTTATTCTAAAAAACACAGATTTCTATGGACCATGTGAGTAGTGTCTGACATGGGTGTCATATACTGTTTTTCTATGGAGATCGAGTGGATGACAGTGCATACTGATATGTCATTCGTTGGGTCATAACTATGTGTCATCCATTGGTTACAAGCATTTATAATGAAAACATGTCCCTAAAAAATATCTAAATATACCTATGACAACGTGAAAAAAGGCGAAGCTTATACTTACTGTAAATAAACATAATTTGATTCGGCAAGCGATACCACAGCTGGCCCTATCTTCATTTCCTTAAAAGTAAAATCCAAAAAAGTCCCTACTAGAAAAATACGTACCTATATAGACTGAAAAAAAAAAATTTTCAAGCAGCAACGTATCTGAATACGAAAAATGGCAAAAATCGGGAGCGAGTACAAACGATGTGAAGAAAAAAACATATTTAAGTAGTTACTGTGTGTAGTGAAAATAGTTTTAATAACGCAATTGAAAGTTTTGTTCAACATTTAATAAATATCTACCTCGTTTTAGTTATTTTTTTATTTTATAACTTTACCAGTAGCATAAACTTACCTGCAGTTGAGGTAATCAATTGTAAAACGTGATGCAATGCTATGTCATTGACTGGGACATCAATCCTATTTTGTCATAGTCATACTTTACGACATTCAAAATATTGCCAGTCATTCACTGGTGCAATTTGAGACATCGCTGAAAAGTGTAATTATAGCGTAACAGTATTAGTTATATACACTTTATTTTTCCAAAAACATAAAGGAGGAACCAGTCTATAAATTTGTATATACAATTAGTCTATATGTTTAACAATTACGTAGTTTTTTGCAAAAATGCATGAAATCGCTCCTTATAGTGTCATCCACTGGTACATTTACCTTAAATGCCCTCGCTGATATTTGAACCCACAACCTCCAGCTTCGTAGGCATGGACACTACCAACTAAGCTACGGAGGCTGACTAAATAAGTAGGGACTTACGATGTATTATATGTAATTATATAAACTGATCAGAGAGAATCTTCAAGTTCACCTAATTATTGAAGCTTGACTTCAAACCCCTCTTGCCTACTAAACCACTAATCATAATCCCAACTTCACAATGGCTACTTTGAAAGTCAACATCCCACAATGGGCCTCCGCGAACTAGGAAGTCCTTTGAGGCCGTTCGAGTGCAAATTGAAGATTCCTCCGGATTAGCAAGGGAAATCAGTTGGGGACAAATACTAGACATCTGTGTACTTAACTGGCTAGTGGTTCACTTAATTATTAAGATGAGTGAAAAATAGCCAAAGCCTTTACTGCAGGTTTATTGACAAGATAATTACATAAAATATTATGATAATGGAATGTAATGGTGATTATTATACGTTTTGTTATTTAGTAATGAATATACTTCCCTTCCTATTATTTAATTATAAATATTTAAAGATAAATGGGCTTCTTATATTTTAAAGAAATAGTTATGATAATAAAACAATAAATAAATAAAATATCTTGGAACTTCTTACACAAATCGACTTAGTCTCACCACTGTACGCTCAAAGCTCAATTAGCGCTTATAATGTGGGTACCAAGCGACTATATTTATATAATAGATACAAATACTTATACATACTGAAATACATAGACAGCCATGACCAAGGAACAAATTTTTGTGATAAATAAATTCACAAATTGTAATGCCCTCGCCGGGATTTGAACCCGGAACCTCCAACTTCATAGGCAGGGTCACTACCAACTAGGCTACGGAGGCTGACAAACAAACAAAATAGTAACAAAAGCTTCAGATCTTCCATGCGTAACTCTTTCTTTGTCTTTGAAGTTGAATAAAAACAGCCGATAGATGTTTATTTCGCCTGGTATTCAAATATTAAAACATGAAAATAAGTCTTTAAAGGTTTTACAATGATATTCAGAATACAAGTTCTTTACCATCCTTTCATGTAACAACATATTATAATATACATATAACTTCACTTCATCAGCCTATGATAGTTCACTGCTGGACGTAGGCCTCTCCTATTAACTATGCGTATAGACGCATTAGGAGGTAAATGCCCATAATCACTACGCTGGGCAAGCGTATTGGCGATCGCAGTAATGTGTCCACTATGATGACGCTGCTGCCCATCCATCTTTTATCAAATAATGGTCAGTGACACTTCAATCCCTTAGTCGACTCTTACGACACCCGCAGGAGGAGTTGGGGTGGTGACAAATGTATTCTTACTGCCGTCACCACACGGCCAATGTATAACTTACTTACTTTTATGCCTTGCCTATTACGTACATTAGTCCCACGGAGAATTTTTTTTTTTATTATAATGTAGGTATTGCATAAACATACTTCTTAAAAAGTCACATTAAATTTGTATCTGCTAAAATATTGTTTTATTTAAAAAAATCACGTAGTTATACTTATAAATAATTAATTCCGTTAAATACGTACAAGAGAGGAGGGCAACTGATTTATTTACAAAATTTCGAACACAAAAACCGAATACATTTCGCAAAATATATTCTCTTCTTCTTGGTCCTTGCTTTTATCCCGCTTTACTTGGGGTCAGTCTTCGTAGTATATTTGCGCCACATATCACGGTTGTTATCTCTGATTCTGCATTGACAGTTTTCAGGTAATTTTTGACTGTCCAGGTTGTGGGCGGTCGCCCATTGCCATGTTTTGACATTGTCAGATGAACAGACGGACATACCGAAACTATAGGCGTTCCTAGTTTACCCCTTAATAGAGCAATGGTAATATATGTACCACCTCATTTTGAAACTTATTCTGTAATTTAATTAGTGTCAAAGCCAATGAAATTTAGGTGTGACTGATGCCTTATTAAGGGTTACTACGGAACCCTAATAATCAGTGATCGGTTTTTTGGATTCTCCCGGCGGGTCTCATATAGTAACTCGAAAATAAACTTTAATTATATTGCCATATTTCTGTTTCATAATACAATAGTGTTAAATAAAATTTTACAGTCACACTCGTAGTTTTTTTATACGCGGAACTCCGCTAGGGGAAACTCAAAAAACCGATCACTGATAAGATAATAATACTTTCTTCGGACTGCTATAGGTAATTAATTATTATACTTGATATAATCCGTTTCTATATTTAATTTTTAAATGTAACTTTTTTTAAGTAAACTGAACTCCTACTACTAAATCAATCAGTCAGCAGTAGCTGAAGTACCTACCTATTGCCGAGGTGAGTTACTCTGGAAGAGTGTTAAATAATACATACCGATTCAATCCAACCAAAAATCTGCCTTATATTCTTTCAACACTACCTATTTACATAACTCGTTTATGCATCTACTTACAGATTTTGAAATAGCTTCATTTGAAAATGCAAAGCGAATTTCGAGAGGAAATTCAGTTTTCGTGACCGTGCATGCAAAATCGGGATTGTTTTATACGTCTTTAGTACTGGAGCAGTTTATTATAAAAATAAGGTTGCTCAGAGTATGGAACAGTAAATTAAAATATCTACTGGATGTATTTTGTGTCATAAAGCAGGATTGAACAAGGTACTATTAACGGTCACTTGGAACAACTTTCACTGCAAAGACAACGAAAATAAAGCGAATAAAAATCTTACTGATGAATTTAAATATTACATGTCATACACCATTCTTCAGTTCAAAGTAAAAAAGGTAAACAAGTATTTACATTATTTATCGATATACATATATGTATATTCGGCAGTCGATAAACGAGAAGTCTCTATATTAAAGGCATCATAAATGCTACTAGAATTCCGATGTCTGATCATTATATTTATTAAAACTATTTCAATTGTTCCACAAAATATCCAAATGATGAGTTATTTAATAGCTTAGAATCAATGACCGCGTAATCAGGATATTTTTTTGCTTTGTTTTGGGTGTCTGCATAGTGAAAGTTACTCAGCGTGACCGTCTTTACTATGTTCACTTCTGTTCCATGGCCCAAAAGTCACCCTGTATACTACTGCCTACATAATATATAGACGTTGAAGATTGTATGTTAATAACAGTTAATTGAAGTTGCGAGTCCAACAGTGTTAATTGTGCAGTTGATATAAAACGATAATGGATTTACTAAAAGCTTTCTCAATATTACAGCACACAATACATGCACATAATATATTTGAATATTGTTCTAATGCTGTTTTCGGATAAACTTTTGGGGATATTTAGTACCGACGCATCGTACTTAATCCCCATTAGTAGGAACCACTATTAAACACAACGGTATAATCCCATCAAATGATTCAATACAACGAATTTATTTACGAATACATTAAGTGAAAATTGAACATAATATCTGGTATTTTGTTATTCACCATAGGAAATGCCCTAACCATTCCTACAATAAAAATGAGGTAATTCTCCAAATCCTTAAAAAACCTAACCCCAATCTCAGCCAAGCGTATCCCAGAATTCATCGCCTATTCTCACCCGTCTAACTACTCAGAGCTTGGGACGAAAGAGCTTATCTAACTGTACAATTTCTTATCTTAAGCCCTTTCAGTTGCGGGTACATTACTATTTTCAAACAACACCCTAGACGGGGAAATTCAACGACGAAAAAATCCATCCCGCCCTCCCCCCCTAACTACGCGATTATGCGGGGAGGGGGTTATCGCGAGCTTTGAAGGGAACGGCGGATTTATGTCGTGCATGGATGTCATTGCTGTCACTTGCCGAGGATACGAACTTATGTTATTACTCGTAGAAAAATCAAATCAAGATCGTAATTAAGTCATTCGTGCATTGAATTCGTTACAAGTGTTAAAACGTGATAAAATAGCAAGTTAAGTAAAAAAAACAGAGCCATACTTTGCAAAAAACTTATTTTTGAGAACTAGCTTGTTGTTCTTTGCCTGATTATGAAAATTAACTTAATAGTTACTTTGATCGTTTTGATGCAATTATAAAAACTAATATAATTAAATCAATGTTTCTTCGTGAATCATATTTTTTTTAAAAAGCTCTTTGGTTATTTATATGCAGAGGTACAAGAGCAATGCTAGAAACCGAATATCACCATGACAAAAGTTTGTATTTCATATCATCAACCAAAAATAATCTACATGCTTGAAGCGCATAAAATGTAACAGCTACACAGTGTAAGAAATGCGAGATCTTATCAAATTAGACACTGCTTCCACAAGCACCATGCGTTTGTATAAAGATATGAGCCATACAATTAGTCGACGTTACATATTTAATGAATCTCGGTATCTGGGCTGTGTGGTGATGGCATGCATGATCCACGTGTGCGGTAAATGTTCGTGCTCGGGTGACAATTATAGATATTGTTTCCACAATACGAAGGTAATAGACGTTTTCTACATAATTCAAGTATCAATACGATTATAAATATTAGATGTCATATACCGAAGAAAAACGACCAAGATCACCTAATGTCCGAGGTGGGGATCGAACCCACGTACTCAGCTTTCGCGGCTGATGCCTGTACCCCTCGGCCACTCGGTCTTAGGAACCACCGGTCAAATTTCTCGGGTATATAGTATTAAGTAGTGTGACTACTGGGGAAAAATAAAAAGTACAAATCAAAATATTAAGTTAATAAATAATTTGATTTGTATTTTCGCAATATGTTCGATATCAATACGATATTCTTCTAATTGCTTTGTATGTCGAGACTAATCCATACATACCATATCCACAACATAATCGTTACTAAGCTTAGTGTTGCTGGTCGATTAGTGTAAATTGTCCTCATGATATTTAATTGTATTAATCTTAGGCATTGGTCTCACCGCGAGGTACTAACTATGAACTATGGGACATAAACACGAACAAAAGATACGCACTCCCGTATAAATAAGAGACACAGCGGCGGTGATAGCTGGATGAGTATCTCCGTGTCTCTTTTATTTACACTGGAGTGCGTATCTTTTGTTTGTCTTTATAGCCCATAGCTAATAGCTTCGTAGCTCGTGGATTAGTGTAAATCGTCCTCATGATATTTAATTGTATTAAGCTTAAGGTCCCTGTATACAAGCCGAGTCTCGGAACGTTACTCGCCCGCACTCGCGTTCCCGATAGCAATGCGCATGCATGTAATGACGAAAGGTCCCCGCGTTTCCGTCGGCGGTTGATAAAGTATTACGTGTGAGAATAAGTACCTTGAAGGTTGTTCGATTTGAAGAATTTCATTTGAATTAGACTAGCGAGATAAGAGAATTAATGGAATGAATAATTTTAAGGCTGTCTAGAAGGGTATAATTTCGAAACTCGTATAATTTCGAAAGTCACATAAAAATCACAATTATTTCCATCAGACGAGTATCAAGATTCCCTTGTAAAATAACTCGAGCATTTCTGAGATTCGAAATTATCCAACTGCACCTTACAGGCTGATTTTTGAAAAAAATTCGCCGTGATCGTCTCCAGTGCCATGTTCACTCTGCTCCATGACCCAAAAATCACTCTACAGTTATAATTTCAACAAAGATTATCCAACAGTACATAATATGCTATTTTAAGGTAATGTTCGGTAAATTACCATGAAGGCTGTTGGATTTGAAGGATTGCATTTGAATTAGATGAGCAGGATAAGATAACGAATGGCATAAATAATTATAAGCCGTACAGAAATGATGTGGGTATAATTAAAATAAACAGATTATTCGACAGTAGAGAATCTGTTTTTTTACGGATGTTGTGCGGTAATTAGCATTTTTCCTACCAATTGCCGAATATTTAAAGGATTGAAGCTACATGAGTAGGTATTATTGTATTTGTATATCGGATGCCCAAGTGTCTTTAGATTTTACTTGAACTTGACTTCTCTACTAACCATAGCGACTAGTTTAAAAACTTTTAAGTTTAGTACTCATGTGGACTGAAAATCACATAATAAAAGATTTGAACTTGAATCATGTATTGTAAAACGTTGAACGAGTATTAATTGTGTTAATAAGTTTTATTTCATATTATATCTGGCTGTCTTAATACATAACAGACGTGAGCGTACCATCACGGTTGGCCTGATACACCAGGGTGCTTAGCCAAGTTGCCAATCGCTAGCGCTTGCAAGCGCATCGTAGTTTTCCCTCTTTGTCGCACTAATATGAAGGAGTGACAGAGAGGGAAAACTACGATGCGCTAGCAAGCGCTAGCGATTAGCAACTTGGCTAAGCATCCAGGAATATTATAAAATATTTTGAAATAAAAATAAAACCGCCCTCAAAAATTCGCCCGAACTAAAAAGTAAAAAATAATTTTATTTCCTACTTCTTAGGATTTCCTACCCAAACCTTTAAACCTAGGTATCCTACAGGTATCCTACAGATTTCTTAGAAGTCGGTGCCAAGCCAAATACGTTCATAGGTATATACTCGTATTAGATAGAGCTTTGTAACTTACTGTCAGTCCGATTATGTTGTTATCAACAGAATGATCTACCTCAGTCATTTTGATTAAAGCATAACCGGTGTGACAGTAAGTTCTATGACTTGACTATAGACAAAAATCTATCAAATACGGTCATATACTCGCGAAGTGAACATATTTGGCTTGGCACCGACTTCTAAGAAATCTGTAGGATACCTGTAGGATACCTAGGTTTAAAGGTTTGGGTAGGAAATCCTAAGAAGTAGGAAATAAAATTATTTTTTACTTTTTAGTTCGGGCGAATTTTTGAAGGCGGTTTTATTTTTATTTTAAAATATTTTATTTTACGCTTTTTAGTAGTGTAAAATCGTTATTTAGTATGCACTGCACTGTAATAGGCCAGAAAACCTGAACTGGATAACTTAAATATTCAAAGAATTATCCCATTATCGAGGAGATATACAGTGTATCATCAGTAGGTATGAATAATTTCAAAGATTATAGGTAACAGCCTTAGCATGCCTATATTATTTAAAGAATCACTAACCGCTAACCAACATGTCATAACTACTAAGCAAAAACTTGAATAGATCTCGAAAATGTATGACAGTTGTTACATTCAAAGAATTACTTAATCGTTAAGGAGTTATACCTTTCGTCATCAGCTCACCAATATGAGACTATGACCACCTAAAGGCAAATACTCAAATAGCTTGCAAAATATATGAACTATGTTATATTTAAAGAATTATCCCCCAACTCCTAATCTCTAAGGAGTTGTACCTTCCATCATCAGCTCACCGACATGAAAGGATGACCACCTAAACGCAAATACTCGAATAGCTTCCAAAATACATGAAATATGTTATATTTAAAGAATTGTCCCCCAACTCCTAATCTCTAAGGAGTTGTACCTTTCATCATCAGCTCACCGACATGAAAGGATGACCACCTAAAGGCAAATATTCAAATAGCTTCCAAGCCTTAGCATGCCTATATTATTTAAATAATCACTAACCGCTAACCAACATGTCATAACTACTAAGCAAAAACTTGAATAGATCTCAAAAATGTATGACAGTTGTTACATTCAAAGAATTACTTAATCGTTAAGGAGTTATACCTTTCGTCATCAGCTCACCAACATGAGACTATGACCACCTAAAGGCAAATACTCAAATAGCTTCCAAAATATATGAACTATGTTATATTTAAAGAATTATCCCCCAACTCCTAATCTCTAAGGAGTTGTACCTTCCATCATCAGCTCACCGACATGAAAGGATGACCACCTAAACGCGAATACGCGAATAGCTTCCAAAATACATGAAATATGTTATACTTAAAGAATTATCCCCCAACTCCTAATTGCTAAGGAGTTGTACCTTCCATCATCAGATCACCAACTTAAAATGTTCATGACTAGACGCAAATACTTGATTAGTCTTCGAAAAGAAATGAAAAATGTCATGTGTGCCTACAACATTTGAAGAGTTCCCTCGATTTCTCCAGGATCCCATCATCAGATCAAAATTCGGTGACAATGGGACCAACTAGAAGGTATACCCTTTCAAACACAAAAAGAATTTTTCAAATCGGTCCACGCGTCTTCGAGTAATCGGGGAACATACATAAAAAAAAAAAAAAGATTTCGACGAATTGTTAACCTCCTCCTTTTTGAAGTCGGTTAATAAAAATGTATTGTTAAGGTTGGATTTTTTTTTTACATTTGATGAAAATGCCTTTATGAAAACAAAATTTAACGTCATAATTTTGTGTTAGGATGTTAAATTTTGTGTAATGACTATTAACAGTGAAAAAAGGCGACATATTTAATTTTTTAATGAGCGAACAACAATTCGCGCCCCCATTATTTAAAATTGACTCTTTTTCGATTTCCAAAGGTTGTTAGACAGAGTACACACTATAATTAGTATGACTAACTTTTCTAATTGACGGGATCCTGATTTTATTTTGATTAAAGCCTTAACTATGTACGATTTTTTTGCAATCGAGTCCCGATTCAATTCAGGTACAGTGTAAAATCTTATTTTTAAGCATTGTATCAGCAAATCAAAAAACAATAACTTTGGTTACTTCTATGAAGAAATTCAGGAGCAACATTGCGCAACCAGGATAATAAATTGTATTGTTATATTTTGTAAGGTACCTACTTAGACATGAACCCCAGACTCGACTTAATTAACTACTTATGTTTAAAGTGAAGGTAAATGAAATATCAACTGCCTCTGACGTTGGGATTTTCTCTTTATTTCTCAAGTATTCATTTCATCCAGAGATTTTATCTCACTATTAAAGTTATTTCACTTCTTCACTGATGATAAAGTAAAGACAAGGTCCCCACGGTTGTTAAAAACAGTTTAATCTCATTACCTCCACCAAGTTGGTCTTCGGTAGTTAGTCGTTGTAGGCCGTGTGGTGACGGCAGTAAGAATACATTTGTCACCACCTCAACTCCTCCTGCGGGTGTCGTAAAAGTCGACTAAGGAATTGAACCATTATTTGATAAAAGATTGATGATGGATAGTAGCGTCATCATAGTGGACACATTACTGCGATTGCCAATCCGCTAGCCCAGCCTGTCTGTTATGGTCATTTACCTCTTAATGCGTCTATACGCATAGTTACTTAATAGGAGAAACCTACGTTCAGCAGTAGACTATCATAGGCTAATAATGATGATGATGACTTCCACCAAGTTAAGTTTGCACTTCACGTTTATCTGTATTGTCCATTTTCATCGACAAATAGATCTGACTAATCATCACTAAAATGGAAAATTATGAAAATTCCTTTACTTTTTTTTCTTATGAGAATGAGAATGAGAATGAGATTTTTATTGATAAAATTAGAAATAATTTTACATGTCATACAAGTAAGTATACATATAGGTACTTACATAATAATTATCACAAAATTATAACAATCATATTACATTTTAGTCCTTAACAATTTCACCCAAACAGTAGTATATTTTTATATATTTATATTTAATTTTTTACTTATTTATCCTGTATAAACTTAAGATGCAAAATTACAATTACTTTGATCATTTACTTACATCATTTAGAGATATCAGTGGTCCTTAACAATAAATACACTTATCCATTTAATTAGGTAGGTAGGTACATCATTTAGAGATATCAGTGGTCCTTAACATAAATTCACTTATCGTGTAACATGCTAGCCCAATTAACATATTTTTGAGTTTACTTTCAAATATTGCCTCACTCGCTGCGTTAGTGACATCTTTCGGAAGAGTGTTATATATCTTTACACCCATGACACCAAGCGACTTTCGAGCCTTTGCCAGTCGGCGGCGCGGGACCAGCAGCAGGTGCGCGCCGCGTGTGTCGCGCCCGTGGTGCTGGCCGCGCGCCGTATACAGCCCTAGATTTGACCTTACATATTTGCATGCTGTTAGTATATAAACAGCATGCAAATATATATGATATAAATATGATAGCGCCTATTAATAAATAGGCACGCTATTTGGTTTATATTTACAAAGTTATTTTTATATAAAAAAAAAAGTATAACTAGTTTAAGGGAATTATTAATTGTTATTAAATTACTGCATGATTATTTCATAAGCTATTGATTATCGCACTTAATGGTCAAAGCTCAATAACTTTAAATTAATTTATTATATTTTAGAATTATTGGATCAGCTATTGATTAGGAAATGTGGAATTTCTTTGTATTATATAATGAACTAATTATAGAATCATAAAGTAAAATGAAATATTAAATACTACTTGGAATTAAATTTAGGATAAGTATAATTAATAATAAGAAGTGTTAAATAAAATACTTAAGAGAATATTGTTTGAATTGAATTGGTACTTGTTGTTTAACGACTACCGGTGCTTTCTATCCCTACTCTTTTCTAGTACTTCGGTAGTCCTTAAATACTGGTGTTCGTGTTATTTTGTGTTATTCTTTCATCTGTATGTCAAGTAGAATAAAGTGCTGAAACGTTATCACAAAGTTATTTATTAAAATACCTAACTCCAGTTGTGTCGCCATGGAAGATCAAAATAATCTAACATCAGAAGCCGGTCAGGAACCTCACGCACCACAACACTCCAATAACGCTAATGTGGAGCGCCCTCAACGTTCACATTCACCTGTTCTCGCCAACTACCATATAAACCGACAAAACCAACAAAATGAGTTGAACCTGCTTCGACGTCAAATAGAATTATTGGAAAGGTTAGTTTCCAACAATAGAAATGGACAAAATCAAGTGCATCATAAACTTAGTGATTTGTACTTACCTGAGTTTAATCCAGACGAACAACGGATGACAGTGATTGCTTGGTGTAAACAAGTAGACTCCCTCATTACTCGAAGAGGATGTTCTGCCACAACAGCGATGATGAAAGCCTTATCGTGTCTTCGAGGACGAGCAAAAAGATGGGCTGACGACAACGCTCATCAATATGCAACGTGGGAAGAAATGAAAACTCACATTCTAACACAGTTTCAAGGAGAAACACGCCACATAGTGTATGTAAATAAATTCCGTGAATACACCTCATATCAAGCCGAAACATACGCAGAATATGTTGCCGAAGCTTGGCGATTGTTTACTGCTATTTCACCGAACGCATCAAACAACTTAATCATCGAAGCAGTAATATCTGGCATAAGGCCGAAATATTTTCAAGCAGAATTACTGAGATCATTGCCAACAACACAAGCGGAACTTATATCTACTCTCAACAACTATCGCAAATATAGGAACCCTGTTGAGTATCAACAAAATAGTGAAGCAGTGCCTACAACTACCCACATTAATCGGAAGCGACCTAATTTCAACAACAACAATAACAACGATTTACCTACGCAAAAGAAACAAAAAAATGAGATAATTGCTCCACACTTCAAGATTGTTTGTTATAAATGCGGTAAAACTGGCCATAGAATTCGTGATTGCAAAACCATTTTCTGTGACTTCTGCAACCGAACTGGACATCTCACCGAAAATTGCTACTCAAAACCAGCTACATGGAAACGGAGAAACGTCGAAGTGACATCACCCGCACCAGCAGCCCCACAGGACCAGGTCAACGTGATGGAAGTTGAGAAACCTTGTAGCACTGCCACCATTACAATAGGTACTGTAACTCTTTTTACACTTGTTGACTCAGGTTCCGATTGTTCTCTGATAACCAAACAAGCTGCTGGTTCGATTCCAGGCAAACGACATGTTAAGATTACCCACTTAAAAAGTGCAGGAGGCCGTATTGTCTCAAACGAAGCGATAGATGCACTTGTAACCATTCAAGGAATAACAGTCGAATTAACTTTGCTTGTAGTTGATGACTTAAATTTCGACGTAATTATTGGCTTTGACTTTTTCAAAACTCCAGGGATTGAAATTACTTTCTCTAGCGGTTATATGTCTATAAAACGAGTGTATAATGTTAACAATATTGTTTGCACCCAATCACAACCCTCATGCGAATCAATAGATACAGATATATCCGATCCCTCAGAATTACAACAACTTCTTGAAAAACACAAAGAAGCATTTAACTTACAAACTAATAGAAAAGTGACCACCGGTACACTCTCTATTCGTCTTAAAGATTCTAACAAGTATGTTCAAAGGCGTCCTTACAGACTAGCACCAATAGAACGTGAAAAAGTTAAAAATATAGTCGAAGATTTAAAAGAAAAGGGCCTCATTCGAGATAGCAACTCCCCTTTTGCAAGCCCTATACTTTTAGTCAAAAAAAAGAACGGCGAAGACCGTCTTTGCGTAGATTACCGAGAATTGAATAGGAACACAGTCCGTGATCACTACCCTCTCCCCTTGATTCAGGACCAAATAAATAAACTCGGAAAAGCAAATTTTTTCACAACTCTTGACATGAAATCAGGTTTCCATCAAATCCCAATTGATGATGCGTCTATAGAAAAAACATCATTTGTGACCCCAGACGGACAATTTGAGTACTTGGCAATGCCATTTGGGCTATGTAATGCTCCTTCAGTCTACCAACGCGCGATAAATAAAGCCCTCGGTGATTACAAAGACACGATTGCTCTAGTCTATATGGATGATATTCTTATCCCTTCTGTAACCCAAGAAGATGGCCTTCGCTATCTAGATTTGGTTCTTGAGAGACTTACAAAAGCAGGGTTTTGTGTGAATTTAAGTAAATGCAAATTTTTGATAAAAATGGTCGAATATTTAGGAAACGTAATTGAAGATAGTCAAATAAAACCAAGCCCTCTTAAAGTAAAAGCCCTCCAAAATACGGAACCCCCCAAAAACATTAAGCAGCTTCGGCAATTCAACGGTTTAGCAGGATATTTTAGACGATTTATTCCCAATTTTTCCGGTCTAATGGCACCATTGTACAATCTAACAAAAAAAGACAGCAAATGGGAATGGTCATGCCAACACGAAGAAATCAGGCAAAAAGTTATCAAATTTCTCACGTCAGACCCAGTACTCGCAATTTTCAATCCGGACCTTCCCGTGGAAGTGCATACAGATGCTAGTGCTCTCGGATTTGGTGCCATGCTCATTCAATTAGAAAATGATAGACGAAAAGTAATCGGTTACTTTAGCATGCGAACAACGAAACCCGAATCCTTCTATCACTCATACGAGCTAGAAACACTAGCAGTAGTTCGTGCCCTAAAACATTTTAGGCATTTTTTATTCGGTCGCCGTTTTACTCTAGTAACGGATTGCAATGCCCTTAAGGCAAGTAGCACAAAAAAAGAGCTTACACCTCGTGTACACAGGTGGTGGGCGTTTTTACAAAGCTTCGAATTCGACATTAAGTATCGTAAAGGTGAGCAAATGCCCCATGTTGACTTTTTAAGTAGGAACCATCAAATAAATGTAATAACAAAAGATCCTTCGTGGATCATTGTCGAACAAGAACGAGACGAAGAATTAAGAAATATCAAGCAATCTATTGCTAATAAAAAAGAGCACGACACAAAGTATAACATGCAAAACAACTTGTTGTACATTACGGTACAAAACGACAAAGGTAACTCCATTAACCGAATAGTCCTTCCGAGATCACTGATAAATAATGTTATAAACAGTTACCACGAATCCCTACTGCATGCAGGTTACGAACGAACCCTTCAAAAAATAAGAGATCAGTTTTGGTTTGAACACATGTCAAAGCGAGTACGGAAATTTTGTGAAAATTGTTTAGCTTGCAAAATTGCAAAAGAATCCTCCGGTAAAAAACAAATATCATTACACCCAATTGATAAAGTTCCCATACCATTCCACACGATACACGTTGATTTAATTGGTAATCTAACGGGTTGTGACAAAAAATCGTACGCTTTCGTTGCTATTGACGCATTTACCAAATTTGTTATTATCCACCCACTACATGACAAAACAACGGGCCTAATTCTAAAATCATTAAACGATATAGTATGTCTTTTTGGCGCACCTAGTAGAATAATATCAGACAGAGAACCCGGGATAATGAGTAAAGAAGTTCAAGATTATTTTAAAGCTAGCGGAATTACCCATCATGCAGTAGCTCGCGGCGTCCCAAGAGGTAACGGGCAAGTTGAACGTTACATGCGCACTATAAAAGATCATTTAGGTACCGTCGCGCAAACCCACAAAAGAGCTTGGATTTCTAAACTTGGGGATCTTCAACTAGCAATTAATTGCACCAAATCTAAAGCAACGGGACAGTCACCTTTAGAACTTTTGATAGGCAAAATTAGCTCCCCTCCCGCTATAGCTCAAATGAGCCTCATAGAAGATCGCATTGACAGAGACGCACTTCGCCATGAGGCAATGGTCAGGTTAGCCGAACAAGCGCAAAAAAGTAAACAGCGATTTGATTCAACACGCGCCAAAGTAATTCCATTCGCACTTCACGATTTTGTCCTTTGTAAGGACACACAATGGTCGAATAACAAATTAGGCCCTAAATACCTTGGTCCGTTTCAAATAACAAAAATTTTAGAGGGTGACAGGTATGAAGTTAAAAATATTAAGCATTGTCACAGTAAACCTATCACCGTCGCTCATGAACACGTTAGATTGTTCCCATCACCTAACCTTGCTTTGAATACTGGCAGTGGCACCGACCGTGATAGCGAAAGTGAATAAGTTAGGTAGGTAGCTTACAATGTTAATAAATAATACATTCTATTTTAAAATATGTTTATTTGTAGATACACCTTTAGAATGAATTATTGACAACAAACCTTATTACATAAACATTGTTGATTGATTACAAAACTAAACTCAATTACAACACAGTAAAGAAGCTAATTAAAAATGAATTAACAGTAAGCTAACACAACTTATAATAAAGTAAATGTTCAGTTTTAGATATCTTCAACGGCATGAGACTTATTTTGTATAAAATAAAACAGCCACATAATATAACACAAAATAATAATAATAAAGTAAGCCTACTGTACAGATCAGGATTAAAAGAGGAGATTTAAGCACTGGTCACTTGTTTGGATGGACTGGAAAGGTTTAGTCCAGCAACTGGGCCATGAAATAAATACAAGAGATTTAGTGATTATTGCCACTTGCTTGGATGGACTGAAATAGTTTAGTCCAGCAACTGGGCGATCTAAGAGATAGTTACTTTGCCACTCGATTGGATGGATCGGAGGGATTTAGTCCAACGACTAGGCCGTTTATTTATTTAATTCATGGGTATCATGGTTTGTCTGCCACTTGCTTAAATCGATCTGAACTATTTAGTTTAGCAACTGGGCTGACCAATCAAGTGGTTCCCCCAAGCTCACTGTGTTTTTTCTGCCACTTGTCTGGATGGGTTAAATAGACTTAGTCCCGCAACTGGGCCGTTAAAACAACTGAGCTTCTTTTGTTTTCAGACCGTTCGCTCTGAGCACGAGCTTCGGATCAGTATGGCCGTGATAGCGCCTATTAATAAATAGGCACGCTATTTGGTTTATATTTACAAAGTTATTTTTATATAAAAAAAAAAGTATAACTAGTTTAAGGGAATTATTAATTGTTATTAAATTACTGCATGATTATTTCATAAGCTATTGATTATCGCACTTAATGGTCAAAGCTCAATAACTTTAAATTAATTTATTATATTTTAGAATTATTGGATCAGCTATTGATTAGGAAATGTGGAATTTCTTTGTATTATATAATGAACTAATTATAGAATCATAAAGTAAAATGAAATATTAAATACTACTTGGAATTAAATTTAGGATAAGTATAATTAATAATAAGAAGTGTTAAATAAAATACTTAAGAGAATATTGTTTGAATTGAATTGGTACTTGTTGTTTAACGACTACCGGTGCTTTCTATCCCTACTCTTTTCTAGTACTTCGGTAGTCCTTAAATACTGGTGTTCGTGTTATTTTGTGTTATTCTTTCATCTGTATGTCAAGTAGAATAAAGTGCTGAAACGTTATCACAAAGTTATTTATTAAAATACCTAACTCCAGTTGTGTCGCCATGGAAGATCAAAATAATCTAACATAAACGCATGGTAGCGTGAGGATTTTGTGCTCCTTAAACAGAGACTGCGCTGGATAATCATTTGGTTTATTTGAAATTATTCTAAGGGCACGTTTTTGCAGCCTAAATAGTCTGTTAGATTCAGCTGTAGTGGCCCATAGTTCTATACCTTGAATTAAAATTGAGTGGAAATACCCATAATATGCAATTTTGAGGTTTTGAGTCGTTAGAGATGGAGCAAGTCTAGAAAGGGCAAAGCACGCAGACGCCAGCCTGTCAGACACCGCATCTATGTGTGGAGTCCAGGTCAGCCCCGAATCTATAGTAAAACCGAGATATTTTACTTGCTCGACCTGTGGTAGTAAAATACTATTTACATATATTTGCAGAGGACATATGCCTGTTTTTCGAAGTTGAAAGTGCATTACATTTGTTTTTTCAGCATTAAGAAGCATGCCGTTAGATGAAAACCACTTTTCAATATTCTGCATTACTTTAATACACTTATCTTTTAGGTTGTTAAAATTATCTGCATTTATTATTATGCACGTGTCGTCTGCGAACATTATATATTCAGGTTCCGTGCACGCCGTCATAATGTCGTTAACTAGTATTAAGAATAGGTTGTTACCCATCATCGATCCCTGAGGTACCGCACAACCTCCTATGGGTTCAAGATTCGACTTCGCGCCATGAACGATAGTGCTTTGTTGTCGGTCACTGAGGAAAGAGGCCATCAGCCTGAGGAAGTTACCCTCGAAGCCGTAGCGTGCTAATTTTGCGAAAAGCAACGAGTGGTCGATCATCTCGAAGGCGCGCGACAGGTCGCAGAATATCGCCGCGACCTGCCGCCCGCCCTCGAGGTGCGCCATCACTCGAGTGACAGCGTCGCGCGCCGCGTCCGTCGTCGAACGGCCAGTTTGGTAGGCATACTGTTGGTTATTTAAAAGTTTTTTTGATATAAGATGTTCCATCATTCGTTTACTCATTAGACGCTCGAAAATCTTTGAAATTATAGGGATGAGTGATATCGGCCTATAGAATTTAGGTATATGCATTGCACCCTTACCTTTATAGATGGGCTGAATTTTTACCAACTTTAACCTATCAGGATAAACGCCCGCATCGACGCACTCATTAAATATACATAGGAGTAAGGATATGACAGTAGGAGGAAGGAGATCAATAACATATGTTGCCATATCGTTAATGTCCTTGGACTGTTTTCGTTTCACGTCCCTGCACGCCCTTAACATTTCGTTAAGTATAAAGGGTTTAAACAAGAATGCAGACGGTACCTGTGGCAGATATCTGTCGAGGTATGCGAGTGCATCATTCACACGCGGCCGCGTGCGCGCGCCGCTGCTCGCGCTCGTGTAGTAGTGGTTGAGCTGCGCGGCGGCAGCCGCGGCGCGCTCCGCCTCGCAGGCGCCCGGCGCGCGGCTCACGAGCACGTCCAGCGGCCCGCTCCTGCTGCCGCCGCGCCGGCAGGTCTCCGACGAGATGATGCTCCACATAGCTCGACAGACCCCACCACCGGCATCACTCACTATTTTGCTATTTATAAATTCTACGCGGTCATTACGCAATGCAGCCCAATAGGCTGTTTCCAATTGTAATAGGCTCGAATGCAACTCGATGTCCCGGGTCGCTTAGATAACTTAACTTTAGCTGTGCGCAATTTATGACGTAGGTTACGTAAGAGGTCACTCACCCAGGTGTTTATAATCTTTTTAATAGGTTGTTTTCGCTTAGGAAAGTGAATATCATAGTAGTGTTTAATAATATTAATTACTGATGTAGTTATTTCATTTGGACATTGTTTATTTATAAAAATGGGCTCCCAATCATATAATTCGAGGCTCTGGGTAAAGTTATATTTATTTTGATTTGAAAACATTCGTTTGGTTGCATACTTAATTGGAGAAACGGAGTTTTTAGAGTTTATGGTTACATTTACACTCAAGTGATCAGATAGGTACATTTCCTTACAAGTTACATTATATATCATGCTTCTATGCATGTTTGTATATGCATGGTCAATACAAGTTTCTGACGTTGGAGTTATTCTGGTAGGTACTTTTACGAGTTGTCTAAAATTATGTTGTTTGAATATATTTAGGAGACATTTAGTGTTTGAACATTTAGTTAAGATATCAATATTAATATCTCCCACTAGTAAAACATGATTATTATGCATACATTCTAAGTTTAGTAGTTGATCTAATTTTGTAAAATATAAAGGTACATCACCATTGGGCGGGCGGTAGATACACACAATGATGAGGTCCAGTCCGATGCACTCGATGGCACAGGCTTCGAAGTGGGCCTCGACGGACAACTCAGCTATCTCCTAGGTTACAATAGAAATAATAATAGAACATTTTCTAAACATGATATTGACGAGGTAAGGACAGCAAAGGGTACGAGCGTAACGGTCAATTCACCAACTATCGGGACTGCAATCACATCGCATATGACCGTGGCAACGATTAGATAGGTACATTTTGGCATAACTGTCAAAGGAACAATAAGTAAACAACGTAATAATTAAAATTAAATCTTATAAAATTGTACTAAATTGGACAATTCTTTACGATAGTCGCATTTTCAATAACATAAACATTTTTGTTTTGAGTTAGATATGAGCGTTCTTGCCACTGAAACGGGGTTGCGTAGGTACCAACACGCTTGAAATCATTTTTTAATCGGAGACGCAAAAGAAAAGCAAAAATTTCGCGTTCTCTGGGCACTTGGTTTAAGAAATCTGACGAAGCGACATGATCAAAGTTCTAGTGATTCACCAGACCTCTGTTACGGCAATAGCGTACTAACTAAACAACCGTGACTGACCGTAAACAGATTTTTGTTTCAATGGCGTTTAGCAAGGATCCATCAGGACTGTAATTAAATTATTCACCATTTCCTCAATTAAGTATCAATTTAGTCGTGTTTGAAGTATTATTTTAAGGTTCGGTGACAAAGTTCTTACGTCAATGATCGACTTATTTTTTTAAATAGGTAAAAAATTACAGTAGAACAATAGTAAAATTATTACGATTTCAGATCTATGGGTATAATCTTCAGTAGTAAACAAATTTTTAATATATTGTAACTATCACACACATGCCTTTTTTCGCTTTAAAGATTCTACAATGCACAAATAGCACTAACCTGATTTCCCCGCACACGCTTAACGCAAAGCCATACATTTATAAAATGTGGAACTGAGCCCGTTAGCGACGTTCCATATTAAGAGCGTTTGTGCAACGTCGTTTCGAGCTGACAACGTCGCATATTTTTTCATTTTCACCAGCTTTTATGATCATGCAATATTCATAATACGTATACGTAAGTTGCAGATTTCGTAGGTGATTTTTCGCGGTATCGCCAATTCTAAGGACTAACACTCCGTCGCAAATTAAATGCAACTGTCTTTGTCGCACTAGTTATAAAGAGTGACAGAGAGAGACTTCTAAATGAAATGGAGGTGATGCATATTAAAAAACTTTTTCAAAGATTTTTGGAATTGACAAAGTTGTTCTTACCTATAGTTTTGAGAAAGGTTAATTTAACTGTCATTTTTATATTTTCTTCTGCAGAACCCTTTGTGCGCGAGTCAGACTTACACTTGGCCGCTTTTATATAACTAGAATGTTGTACTTGTTTCTCAGTTTTTAATAAGAAATATAATTATCCTTCTAAAGCCCAGCCAGCCATACCTACAAGAGAAATATGTACTTATTCAAAATTTGTCATTGACATTTTTACCTACTTAACAGGAAATAAATATGATTTCAGTTTGTCTGAACAATTTATGACTCACTACAACAAACGTGTATTCTAAAATAGAACTTTAATTTATTCCATGTTAACAAGTACAGTCGCCATTAAATATATCGTAGCGTCTGGAGCGCTCAAAAATATCTGAACACGCCTCTATGTTATGGCAATAATAAGCGGTATCGAAACATTAGGAGGCTAACGTCCATAATCGCCACGCTGGGCTAGCGGATTCGCGATCGTAGTATTATGTCCACTATGACGAAGCTGCTGCCCATCATCGATCTTCTATAATAAACAATCTTACTTTAATTTGCCCTCATTCATGAAGGATGCCCATGAAAAAAGGGAAACATTTTAGCAGCATATTCCTGAAACTCAAAGAAGCATGAAAAGTGACAAGATTAAGACAACACAGTAACAAGACCAGTTCCTAAATTGGGTTTGTAATTGCGTAACTGTTAAAAAAAAAGACATTTTCACTTAAAATTGTCGGCATCCGGCAAACTACGTACGACATATATAACTTTTTTTTGTGACGAAGTCAGACAACTGATCTCTCAGCCCACCTGATGGAAAGCAGGAACTGAGGCCCATGGACATAGCGGTCAGAAAATCGCCTATGGGCTGTAGTCGCCTAAGGGAAGGAGGCAAACAAGCACACGGCCCGTCCGATGGTAAGTGGTAACCGTAGCCTATTGGACGCCTGCAATGGGAGAAACAGTAATTATCACAATTGTCGCACTTGTCATTATCGTGAATTAGGGAACTGAGCTTAAAGGTTTTCCTGACACAGTAAATTATTTTAATATACCTATAATAAAAGTTGTTCAGATCGAGAATGTTTAGCAAGAAAATAAAACTTAAGCACTGTACCTATAAAAACGTGTTATAAAAGCCTGTTGTGAATAGATGCCCTACTTACAGACATGCATCCGTCGTAGCAAGCTCTACGAGACAAAGCGTAGCACTCCCTTCGGGCGTAGCGTCTGCTACGAATGCAAATGGCTCTTGAATTATTTGTTAAGTGAATTCTGTTAAGTAAATTCAATTATTTTCCTACTCAATTCTTACCAATGCTAAACCGTCTTATTCAGCCAGTGATGAAAAAAAATTACGTTTTCTTGGCGTAGGTATACGTACTATACAATATCAAAAATATTTTTTATCCGTGCGTTACCTTTACCTATCATTATAAAATCATCATTCAAAATGGATAAAGTTAATGGATAATTTGATACTTAAAATATTTACACGTAATAAGAAGTGAACCATTAAGATGAAATGAAGTAGTAACAACCGTACTATAAAATTCATCTAGTTCTGAGTAAAATATTTAATTAAAGACAAATAATTAACAATTAATAAACATTAATTTTAAAGAAATTGCCTAAAAATAAACTTTACTAAAAAACCAGTTTATCATTATAATTAGGTTTATAATCTGTACAGCGTCACTCTATTTTAAAGAATACCAGCTTGTTGCCGGTAGCCGGCACGATGGTAGAAAATGACAATCATATTCCTTTTTTATGAATGAACGTTAGATTTAGAGCCGATGTAGAATGAAACAATTACATATTTTCGTAAAATGTAGGTAACTAAATTTTCCTTCCAATTTACACATTTTGCTTTTGACAAGATCACGGTTGTCACTTATTCTGGAATTATTACAAATGGCCGCTGCTCGGACGATACGTGCCCAACCACCTCGCCCTCATTCTTTACAATTCCAAACAGTTATGTACCGACCCGTACACTGTATTTTAGCAACATGTGAATCATACATGACCCCAGCTTAACCGCGTCGAGTTGAATTCCAATTCCAGTTATATAAGTAATCCATGCTTCCATCTGTTCGCTACCATTTCCGTCCCAAAGGGCCAAGGCTATTTTGCAACCGCTGCACTAACCGGCATAAGCCTGGTCTGTAATTACCCATAGTTGTTACTAATGCGAAGCTCAAGTTATACTAGACTGCTGTCTGTCGAGCTTCGTGAATGAAAGAAGTACCCAAGCCGTGATGATTTATAGACATACGCTGGGCCGTTAATTTATGTCAGCAGAGGGTCGTGGGTTCAACGATTAATGTTTACTTTAGGCCCATGTGAGAATGATATACTCTGCTACATCATGCTCGTAATTGTGTTTAATTTATTTAGAGTGCTGCCGCTTAGAGGAAACAGCCTGCACTCTCCGTACATATTATACAAAAGACTTCGTTTTCGTCATAAAGATATTTACACTAAACTAAATCGATAAAGCTTTATATCTGTACCGATTACAATATAAAGTAACTATTATTTTTCGAGATATTTGTTCGGTTGATCGCGATAAATACCTGTTCATGAAAAAAAAAAACTATTATAACGGATTACTTATAATTCATATATTTATAATCGGGATATCGGGACATAACTAAATGAATTCTAAAATAAATATTAATTTCCTGGAATATTTTCCACAAACCGAGCTAGTCCCACGGTACGCTCAATTTGAACTTGTGATGTGTGTACCAGGAAACGATATATGTTATAATATAAAAATGAATAAAATATATATCCGTATCTATTACTTAAATACGTAACCATTACCAACGAAGAAATATTTGTGATAAATAAATACACAAACTTAATAATGCCTTCGCCGGAATTCGAATCCGAAGCCTCCATCTTCGTAGGCAGATCCTCTACCAACTAGGCTACGAAGGCTGACACCACCTACTATTATACTAATATACTTACTCGTACACTACATGTTTTATTGACTACTACTTGTAGCTATCAATGTACAGTGTTGTTGATGTCTTCTACAATAATTGACATACCTAGTTTAGTTTCTTTGTAAGAATATTGAAACAATGTCTTTAATAGTTCACAACAGCCCAACCAACATTTCCGAACAAAACTAAACTTTTAATCTCAATATTTGCAAGTGAAAGCAGTTCTTTTCCTCTGGGGAAATTATACAAGTATAAGCGTCGCCAAAAAACTTTGTAAATATAAGTGCGTATGTATATGAAAGCATATACCAATTAGTTAGCCAAAGGCAATCGCTCACCTCCGAAATTGATGTGAACTCTAGTCATAAGAGCCCAGGACTGAGGACATATCCCTGAGAGTATAAAGTCAAACAATGTGATAAAGCAAGCACGCCCAAGTTAAAGTAAACAGTTCGTTAATGGTTGATCAGATTCTGTCTCCTGGGACCTATATTATACGCTGCCGTCTGAGCCTATTAAGCCGTGACACAGCTATGAGACCCATGTCAGACTAAAGGAATTTATATCCCCGATAGTTAGGTACATAAATGTATACGTCAATACGAGTACATTATAGTGAGTAGATATAATGTATTAACGTATACCATTTATCAGTTGAATTTTTTAAAATGTAAATAAGCGTAAAAACTTGCTAATGCATAATTATACACTTTTAGAACACAATCTTGATATAATTACCAAATGAAAACCTCAAATCTCGATTAAGGGGTACACATTGCTTAACATTTGTACATCATGGGATGCAACGAAAACAATGCTTAGGTTCATAACAAACAGTAGATATTGGTACAAATATATTATGTAAAATGTATTGTTTTTTACGATCCCTAGAATTAGAAATATTTATTTTTTAATTACTGTCACATCAGTTCAGATATTTGAGGTCAATGGTAGAAGTAAGTACCTACATATACCCCTTTTAAATGCCATAGATGTTTAAAAAATTAGCTACATATATATTTTTAGCTGTGCTATTTTATTTTGTCTCAGAAAGGGTGCAAATAATTCCTGAACAGTGGAATTCAATTGACATTGACATTACATATTACTCGTACGAGTACCTACTTCATCTCAATATATGGTTTTCTTTACGTGACATTACGACCTATTTTTGTGAAACATGAATATCAAGTTGATGTGGAAATATCCGCGCAAGCGTTCATGATGGATCGACGCTGCCGCGCGCGGTGATCGATCCGGCGATTTGTCGCGGCAACGGACGATAAATCGGCGGATTTCTCATGATATGGAAATGACGCGAAGATTTTGCGTTCACAGCAAAACGGGGACACATTTGTAAGAACTTTAGGTTTGAGTTTTGAAGGTTTATTTAAGAAATCCGTTGTGATTCTCGATTTAATGTTTTCCAAATAATGTCCTAGTTAAAATGCATAAGCATTTGCGGGAGGCGTCAATAGAGTACCTATAGCTTCTCATTTCTTCCAAAAACAATACTTAATATTTTTAACAGGCGTTAAAAAGTTCCAAACCCAGATATTCAGTGAGGACTTAATCAATGACAATACGAGTATTATTACTTACTAGATACCTGGAGTCTCGATGAAAACAGATAAGATTTTTTGTCTTTTTATGATTCCGTAGTAAACCAGGAACCGACACAGTTTCACATTGTCCGTCTGTCTGTCCACAGTATATCTCAGTAACTGCTAGAACTACAAATTTTAAATTACGTACAGGTATACTTGTTAATCACGCGGACAAAGTGGTAGAATAAAAATATGGAAAAGATTGGAATGTCTACGGAACTACATTGTGCATAGCCTGAAATGCGCTTGGCCTGTTCTTTATTTATTAACAATTTTTGTAACAGTGGTTTTAGGACATTACTAAGGGTTTTAATATGATAAGATTAGTAAATTGAATTAGCTTTTTAAATGTGAATTGATACAAACAAAAAATATGTATACAATTTAATCCAGTTATTAATCAAATTTAGGTGCTTAATTGCTTTAACAACACAGATATTTTATCAAACTACAAAACATTAATAAATAAAACAGAAAATATATTTTCTGTTTTTATAGATACCCGGGGCATTAAATGGCTAAATGTTTATGAGGGTGGCACACTGTTTCATAGACAGAAGTTTCATAGAATTTTGTTTCACAGAAATTTTTTCATATATTATTTGGATCATATACTTTCTGTTCCAATATTATTGTTTCATAGAATATTCAATTGCTTAAAACATATTTTACAGACATTCAGTTCCATGAATATTGTTATCTAACTTTTTACTTTACAAAGTAACCAAACACTAGAATTACATTTCATGTATTTTTGTTTTGTAGGCACTTATTTCATAGATTGTTGTTTTATAGTTACTAGTTTATATAATATTTAGTTCCACTATTTACTTTATTGCATAGTGATATTCTTACCTAATGAATCATATTTCATGTAAGTATTTTGTTTCTTATACTCTGATTCGCCCTCCCTCTAAAAAAACCAAACTGCTACCAGAAAAAGTAGGTAGATTGTAGGCAAAGTAGGTTAAGTAGGGTAGGTTGGGTTAGGTTAGTTAGCTTTTCAATCTGTTCTAGCCTCAAAACCTAACCAATCCAAGTAATAAATCAAGGTAAAACCGACTTGGATTGGTTAGGTTTCGAGCGTAGTTTCCCAGATACATAAAATACCTACTTACTTTTAATTAATTGTTTACGTATCATCATCCTTGCGAAACCAAAAAAGGGGGGCTCGGGGGGCGGAGCCCCCCGCATTAAAAAATAACAAATTTGTACCTCCCCTGCTCTAACCTAGATAGGTTCGTTAGTTACCTTTTATCCCTTAGAGCAGAAATAGAAGCCCCGCGCAGCGGGGCTTCGTCGACCGGTTCCCAGGTCTAAATCGCTTACTAAAATTCTTTGGACAAAGGCATTTCTTTGTATTTGTATAATGGTATGTAATGATAATTCTATAGTTTAATTATTACTATTAAGTTTGAATATTAAGTTTGATACAATGACAAACAACAATCTATGAATATTCAGAGTGACACAGCTGATTTCACTCTGTCCCGAAATATTACTACAATTTAGGTGTAAATCTATATAATTCTGGGCCAAAATTGTGTGTATTGTTAGTATAAGGTGTTGTTTTATGTGTTCATAATAGATGTGGTGTTTGTAGTGGCGTATACAGGTGTTTTGGAACTTGATAAATCTGTAACCGTTATAGGTTATGAAATTTAAAAAGATTCATTGATTACACGTAGTTTCGTCGTTTTTTTGTAAATTATTGATATTATTACTACAATTCGTAACGCTTAAATGATAATCTACTTAAAATAGTGCTGTGTAGACACTGTGGAACGCTACTAAACACGTAAGTAATTTTGCATTATTTTGGTACACGGTTTCTTGTTTATCTTACACAAACCATCACAATGATGACCCGCAAAGCCACTGCTGCCGCCTCCCGTCAGCAGGAAGCAGACAAACTTAAAATTACTTTACTGGAATTAAAGAAATCCAAGGAATTGTGTGCACAATTAATGTGTGAAAGAGATGATAACGAGAAAGAACTATTATCGATACTCGAAAGTAAGGATAAATTAAAAAAAGCATTGTCAGTAATGGAAAGGGAACACCAGGATGTACTCTTAGAGCAAGCCCAGCTTAGAGAGGCCGTTGACAGCTTCACCAAATGCAGTACAGAATATGAACAAGCCCTCAAGCAGATTGATGCCCTGGACAAGGCCTTGTTCGATGCACACGAACAAATATATGCCCTCCAGGAGGAAAAGAAGACTAACGCAGCACTGCAAACCGAGTGCCTCTACAGAGATATAGTCGGGAGTGTTCCACAGTTGGCTAATGCTGCAATTGAAAATCCTGTGGCTATTATTAATTTAACTAATAACACACAGTCCACATCAAGGCTAGTGAACTGCAGCAATAATAAAAATAAACTTAAAAAGTATACAGGAATAAATAAATACATTAAAAAAACTCAGAAATTAATAAAACAAAATAAATTGTATTGTAAAAGATTAAAAGCAAGTAAAATTAATGTAAACCTATTTAATGATTTAAATAGTTGTGTTTTAGAATTAGATAAAAATAAATTAAAATATGAAGCTGACACACAAGACTTGCTTTCAAGAATAAAAAGCTTGGAGCATTCGTTGATGACTATAAATAGTTCATATGAAAATTCAAAGAAGGTCATCGGAGAATACTCTGCAGCCATGGATAACTTAATAAAAGAAATGCACTATAACTCAGAGCGATTTGAGTCGCTGACCAACAACCACAGCTGTGCATGCAAGCAGCGGAGTGATTGTTTGTCGACAAGCGACTCACCAATCTTGTGTGACAGTTTAACATCACCGTTACAAAAACTGGAAGTTATCGATAATAGTTCTATTAATTCTAACAAAACATCAAAACCAGATTTGATTATGTACTGTGATGAGATTGGAAATGGAATGGGCCCAATATTCCACCAATACTCCAAGGGACAAAGTGCAATCATCAATTGTTTACCTTTTAGTAGCTTTGAAAATATAACAAACAAAATTTTAAGTGACAGCAGTGTTCATGCTAATACCACATTGTGTATATTTGTGGGAAACAGGGGAAATGTTAACACAAACAATTTTATAAAATTATATGAAAGTTTAAATGACCTGTGTGTCAAAAAAATTGTCTTGTTCTCATTGCCCTATAGCCAACAACTGACTCAAAATGAAAATATATACAGATACAATTTAAATATATCTATGTATAATTTGTGTACATATAATAATAAATTTGACATAATTGACACAAACAACATTGTTAGCAATTTTTATATTTCGACAAAAGGTAAATTTTACCTTCCAAATTATTACAAACGACAGATTACTCTGTCACTATTGTATTTAATTGATATTACAGCCAGAAACTTGGCTCTTAACTCTGCTACTGTTGAGCAGCCTAACACAGACATGGTGTCAGTCCATAGTAATAGTATTTATTTAAATTAATTCATAAGACAACAGAGGACTTAGGCTCTGGCAACACTTATTCTAATATGTTGGAAAAACACAATAAAAAAGACAACTGCTCACATGTGAACTATGTTAGCCTGGTTCATCAGAATATTCAGTGCATTAGAGGCAAAGACCTACAAATAGAATTATTTTTAAATAGTAAGAATATTGACATATTAGCTATCACAGAGCACTGGCTTAATATTAATGAAATTATGTTTAACTTTAAGAATCACCAGGTTTGTAGTTCGTTCAGCAGACTTTATTCAATACATGGTGGGGCCCTTATTATACTGAACAAGCAAATTAAATTTAAAGAACGAAAGGATATTGTTTCCTTATCTGTTGAGAGAACTATTGAAATAGCAGCAGTAGAATTAGAACAACTTATTGTTGTATGTGTTTATAGGCCACCCTTGAGCGATTTTGAGGTTTTTGAAAGGAAAATGGAATCAGCTTTATCTAAGTTATCACAGAGTAGCAAACGATTAATTGTATGTGGCGACTTCAATATTAATATTATAGAAAATACTACTCTCAGTGTTAGGTTGGTGAATCTTTTCAAATCCTTCAGATTAAACCATATTTTTATGGAGCCAACTAGAGTAACTGCTACAAGTGCTACTTGCATTGATAACATTTTTACAGATATAATCCCTATCAGTAAAAGTATTATCAGTGAATTAGAATCAGATCACTTAGGTCAATTAATAAAAATTGAGGCAATAATGAAACCAATTTTAAAGAAAAAAATAACGTTTGTGCCAGTAACTACAGACCGATTGGAGAGAATGAGGGAAAGCCTTGCTCAAGAGTTATCATTTCTGGCTTCTGAACATACCCCTAATGAAATGTACAATTCATTCTTCAATAAAATCATGACACAATATAGCGCGATATTTACTTCTAAATCGGCTGTGGTTGGTGGCCCGAGCGGTTTCAGTGCGTGGGCTACTGCGGACTTACATAAGCGAAGGGAGACACTGTACGCACTGTACGAAGAACGACGATTTAACACAAGTGATGAATTTAAAGAACATGTCAAACAGATATCTAAGCAATTTAAATTAGACTGTCATATAGCAAAACGTAACTTTTTAAGTAGTAAAATTAAAAATAGCTCGAACATTATAAAAACAACGTGGACAGTAATTAATGAGGAGACTGGTCGTAGTAAAAACAAAAATCATTCTTACCAACTTAATATTGATGGAAAACTTACAAGTTCAGATTTAGAAGTAGCCACAGCTTTTGAATTATTTTTTACTGATGCACCCGCCTCCACAACTAAGTATTTAAATTCATCTACCTCGTCTGCCATAGACATGTTATCGGATAATGTTCCAGAATGTACAACAATCTTTAATTTTAAGCAAGTAACATGTTTAGATGTTATTAAGGCATTTAAATTGATAAATATCAAGAAAACGAATGATCTTTGGGGACTCTCTGTTCATGTTGTTAAATCCCTAATCGAAATAATAGCGCCTGACCTGGCTTTAATTTTCAACAATTGTATCGATGTTGGTGAATTTCCTGACCTAATGAAGCATAGTAAGATCATTCCTCTCTTTAAAAAGGGTAGTACCAAGGACCCCACCAACTTTAGACCTATATCGGTACTACCCACGTTTAGTAAAATTTTTGAAAAATTAATCTTGTTACAACTTTTACAATATTTTAACACAAATGACATCATGCATCCGAGGCAGTTTGGATTTACTCGTGGTCGCTCAACAACAGATGCCGGAGTCGAGTTAATTCAAAGTATTTTCGATGCTTGGGAGGACTCAAAGGATGCCTTGGGTATTTTTTGTGATCTATCCAAGGCATTCGATTGTGTCAGCCACGAAATATTGATCAGGAAATTGCACCATTATGGAATTAGAGGTACCACTTTGGATTTGTTTAAATCATATTTGAACGGGAGAATTCAAAGGGTGAACGTGAATGGAGAACGATCGGCCGGATCATTGGTTTCAATGGGCGTGCCACAAGGCTCAATATTGGGACCTTTCCTATTCCTCATTTACGTAAATGACTTACCATTTTTAGTCAAAGATAGCCATGATATAGTATTATTTGCGGATGATACTTCACTGATTTTTAAAACGAAACGCGAGCAATATGCTAATGATGATCACGTTGATAATGCTATATCAAGAATAGTAAATTGGTTTGATGTTAATAATCTGCTATTGAATGAGAAGAAAACAAAATGTATTAAATTTGTTACTACTAATGTAAAAAACAATCAAAAAAGTGTAAATATCAAAGATGAGGAATTGGAAATGGTAACTAGTACAGTGTTTCTAGGTATTACGTTAGACTCAAGACTGCAATGGGGTCCACATATTGTTAATCTCTCGAGCCGACTGAGTTCTGCAGCTTTTGCATGTAGTAAAATCCGCCACCTAACTGATGAAAGGACCGCTAGATTAGTTTATTTTGGTTACTTTCATAGTGTTATGTCATACGGCATTCTGCTGTGGGGTAGTGCTGCTGACATAAATACTATCTTTGTACTGCAGAAGCGGGCTGTTCGTGCGATTTATAAAATGAAAAAGAGAGATTCCCTTAGAAATAAGTTTAAAGAAATTGACATAATGACAGTTCACAGTCAATATATCTACGAGAATATTATGTATGTCCATAAGAACATTGTTAACTTTAAAAGAAACTGTGATATACATAACATGAATACTAGAAACAAATACAAGCTCGCAGTGCCCATCACTCGGCTCCAAAAAATAAAAAACTCGTTCAAGGGTAATTGTGTAAGGTTCTATAACAAACTCCCAAGCACTTTAACATCCTTATCAATTAACAAATTTAAAAAAATCGTGAAACAAAAGCTCATGTCTAAAGCTTTTTATAGTATCAAAGATTATATGGAGGATAAAAATGCTTGGGGTTGAATTATTTTATTCGTGTGAGCACCTTTACTGCCAGAGTTTTCATATCTGACATTTGGAGACCCTTTACATCTCCTATTTTTAATCTTATACAACTATGACTGTGGAGACCCTCTACATCTCCGTACAAAATGACATTGTTTTATTTATTTTTATTTATATTCAATTGATCTGGAGACCTTTTACATCTCCCATAGATTTTGACTATCATAAGTGCAAATTTAATATGCCTACATGATGAATAAACCATTTCATTTCATTTCATTTCATTTCATTTCATTTCATTTCAGTTTTTGAAACAACTGTTCTAGACAAAAAATACTATACGAAATAATAATATTTGATTGAATACGCTATGAAATGAGAAGAACTACATATCTGAACAAAAAAAATATACAAAACCAGATTATACAATGTAAGAGCTCTGAAAAATGATCATTCTATGAAATGAAAATACGAGAAACATTTTCTATGAACCAATATTCTGCGAAAATGTTGTCTATGAAACAACGTACAACCGTTTATGAGGTACAAAAAACGGGATCCCTTTCTTTCCCATATATTTGTTAATCCGAATTTCGTTAGTCAGAAATTGATATCCATATAATTTACTGATATAAGTATCAATGGTCATAATTTTTGTTAAGTATAACGATTAATAGATCTAACATTACTAACCTATAACATTACATACTCTAATTACAAAAGGTATAAAATTGCTGGCTATAACATTCAAATGTCTTTCGATCATTTTTTAGAAATATTTTAAGTCATACATTTGAACCTACTAATGGTTCTTACTCATATTGTTTTAATAATTAATCGAATTTCATCCAAAAAATTGAATATTAAATACGAAATTTATAACTTTCCTTTATTTAAATTAAGAAATTTATGGACTATGATGCAACTTAGGGAACTTCCTATCCTACTCGACTCTAAGGCAGGTCGGTGTAGGTACGACGACGAGCGAAGCGAGGAGGAGTGTTAGGTTGAACTGCGACCTTACAGCGCGCGAGCCGAGCGAGCGAAGCGAGCGTGCCGCGGCAGCGGCCGGCGAAGCGCCAGGACCGACTTTTAAAATAATACTCTTACTATTTACTTACTAACTAAGTTTATTACCAATTTATACATTAATTACTAAATTTATTAGGTGGTGTAAAAAATAAACATTTAATGCATTTATTTATTAATAACAAATAATAAT
The DNA here is from genome assembly GCA_025490895.1 of Thaumatotibia leucotreta. Taxonomy (NCBI): domain Eukaryota; kingdom Metazoa; phylum Arthropoda; class Insecta; order Lepidoptera; family Tortricidae; genus Thaumatotibia; species Thaumatotibia leucotreta. Next base: position 5,336 of record JALPQI010007879.1, on the reverse strand, counting down.
TCATACATAACACGAAACAAAAAAAAACGTTGTAGACGCAAAAGCTAGCCAGCCAGTTACACACCATTACATTGACATAATCACGCGACAACAAATAATTACAACTTGCGAATATAGACGTTGTAACAGTTATAACTTATAACAAGGAAGGTTAGCTTTTAACATTCTGGAAAAAAATGCTGTATGGATTTTAAAAGTTATGGGCATCGACTTTTATGACTAACAATAATTATGACCTACATAAAACTGACCACCGATTTATAATATTAATTTTTATGACTTATGACAATATGACTAAAAAAAATTCGGACCTACAACGTTATTCGCTTCAAAAATCGAACTTCAAACTTTATGGGAACCAATAGAGACCCACAAAAAACATATTATTTCTGTTTACGACTGTTTATATTTTTATGACATTGACAGTGGTAACTGTTCATTTGGATGTGAGTGTGAATGCGAACTATGATTTCATTATTTAGCAAGATTTCATTTTTAAGACGTGTGTTGCTGTTCTTAGAGCTCTGCTAAATAATATATTACATGTTCTCGGGGGACTATAACTATGTCCCAGTTTCTTACATATGTCACAGGATTATTCGGTATTTCATCGTATTGGTGTAACCGAAAAACTGTATCTTTTCTAATTTTCTAATATTTAATTCTGTCCTACTACTTGACTGCAAATTAGCTAGCTAGCAATGAAATTCTTGGAATTAGAATTGTAGAGCTTTCATGCAAACAATGAATTCAGCACGAACCTATTCACTCGGCATTGCTCGCATGCCCACGATGCGATGCGCTACTTTACCTCGAGATACGAGTAAATTGAGCCGATTAGGTACTTATTTCAAAAAAATATTAAAAAGAACATACAAGTAAGCACCGGCGCGCACTTAGCGTCTTTCGAGTGTCATTATGAACAATGCATCGGAACTACGCGGGCATTCACTAGCCGACGACGCTCGAAAGAAGTCAAGTGTTGGTGCGCCCTAAGGGTTGTAAAGACTAAATCTGAATTTTTTAAATAAAAGTATAACCATTAGTATAACCACGAGGATTCGGCATAATTTTACATAATAATATATTCTCGATCATATTCAAAGACTAAAATGTATTTTGCTACATTTCGCCTAAGTGTTTCCTTTAAATAATGCCTTTTGGATATAAATGTGTTCAAAATGAGACGTCAACTAAATATCCATAGTGAAAAGTGTCACTTGAAAGTTTTACGAAGAAAATTTAAATTACAGTTACTTACAGGTGTCGCCTTAACATGAAATTTTGATTAACTACATATTGAAATATTTAGCAAACGGCACATTTTATTTTATAATCTAAAATTACTACTACTACACTTAAAACAATGCTAATTCAATAGATGCCTGAAGTAATTCGGGTTCATGCATCCATCCGCGGATAATCTCAGCGACCACTAACTAGAAAGCTGAAATTTGGTACCAATATGTAAATCAATCACACCAAAGTGGTAATATAAAGTGTAAAAAAAGTGTTTGATTAGTTACACAAATGAAAGTGGGGAGTGTTTTGTTTTAATTTCAACCCTAACGTGGATATATTAGAATATGTATTTAAAAATGAATAGGGGTATTGAAATAATGTCAATATTTTCGGAAATAATCGCAAGGAAATTAATAAAAACTTGGTTCCGGATTTCGTAGTTACTGCAATTTCAGTTCACTGGCCATTGTTAAAAGCCAGAAAGTATATATACTAACTCAATTTTATCATATTAAACCAGTTATTATTCCTTTGCATCCATTATGGATATATGTTCAGACTTTATACGTTACTTGCCGATGCTGTAACATAGTCAAATCTTGAAAAGTACCCTAAACTCGCATTAGTCGACTAAACGCGTAGTAAAATTCTTAATAGCATGTCGGCACTTTATTGCCTATCCTTTGGACTTTAACAGCCAGTTTGGTTCATATTGTGATGGTATCCTATAACTATAATTCCTATATAGTTGTTTGTATTTTTGACGCACTGATTGATAGTCAGATTAGGGCTTTCGAAGCGATTTTGCATACGGATATTTATTTATTTCTATTAATTTGAAAATTTGAGAACTCGCTCATAAAATACAGGACATATCCGGCATATCTGGTTCTGAGGTGGGACTTAAGACATTATCAGAACAAAACGTTAGATAGATTATAATCGCTATTATTAGATAGATTATAATCTATCTAATAATAGTCTATCGAAACTAGATGGACTGATTGTAGCATGCGATCCCGACCCATCGAGGTATTACCTAGATATTATTGACATCATTTTATTCAATTGCCGGTACAAATACAAACTTCAAAACTTTAGAATATTAACTATTTTTTTCTTTTACGGGACTAAAAATCCCGATCTTTTGATAAGCTTTGGGGATAATGGATCCAACATGTTGAGGCCCTAATGGAGAATATGCTGTGTTGCTTACCTGCTGCAATCCATTAACGGGCATTATCATCGATGCAAGTACTAAACTCAAAAAATTAAGTATGATGCCTATCAATAAATTCTTTCAACGATTTTTGATTTCATCAAAGCGTCTCTCTTTTTACAGTAATGACAACTTATCTTGTCAGTAAATAATATATTAGGTAGGTATACTTTATTACTAGTTCAGCTTGAATTCAATGATTTATAGTTAGGTGATAAGTAAATTTCCAACAAATTACCATTTTAATTTTCACGACCAAGAAATTTTAAATAACACGAATCGTGTAAAACGAAGGCCCTCATTTACATAAACCTCTAGGCTAATACAAGAGTTTGCATAAAATTAAATGCAAGCACGACCAAGAGCAATTTGAGGTTGCCATGTAGCTATTTTAAAACTCCTTGCTTTGTCAATTTAGGCGAGCGTTCCTGTTACATAATGGTTTAAAATTTAAATTAATAGTTAAAGGGTGAAAGAAGAGATTTTTTATGTTATTGATTGTCTTTGTTAGTGGATAAATATAAAAATGTAGTAACCAAACACGAAAAATAGTAACTTGTTTCCGTTTTGAAGAATGAAACTTGACAAACCTTAAGATTGAAAATTATTTAAAATGATGTTGTAATAAACGAATCTGGGGTCATGAATGTCGTGATTACGGCGATGGTGCATGACCAATGACCATTTACACTTATCTGCCTAGTTATCGAAATAATGTAATAGAGAAGGGTGCATATACTGAATGCTTCATCAAATCATGTCCACAAGAAGGCTATTCTATAAGTACCGTACAAAATTCGTTCAATTCTGTAATTTTCACTGCTCTTAACAAAGCTGTTAAAAACAAAACATACGAAGTCCAGTCAATACTAAATGCGTGTTTTACATTAAATTTAACCCTTTGTAGAAACCCCTTTTTCATTCACGGGTAACTGGACTGATAAAAATGAAGACCCGCTTGCAAAATTTATTGGCAATCAAGTCGACAGAATTACCGGTTTTTTTTCCGCGCCGTTTCGCTTGTGTGAATGATTCCGTTACACGCAAAACAGTGAATTGGATTGATGGTTTTTTCCGGTGAAGTTTCGTCGGCAGGCAGGCATTTATAAAGTCAAAAGTGGTAATTAGATTTATTTTAAACGAATGACGTCACAGCTGCGTTTCGCGACACTGTGGAAATATCATCCAGTTTTCAACAGCAACGTATTTAAATTTTTGCTAGAAGCTTACCTTTGGAGGGATTTTTTGTAGCTTAATAGTTATCAGTTAGGTATTCATTTAGAAGCAGATAAATTGCTGTGTACATCGTGTCACTTGGCTTTCAGTTTCAATGTTTATGATATTTAATATTTAGCAAGAAGGTCAAAATACATGTATTTCAATTACGTTTAGTTTCGGTAGGTGCCATAACTTTCCAGCTATTAAGCAGTCATAAAATTGGTGTTTCCGTATTCCGGCAGCGACTCAAAGTTACGTATTCATCACTCCATTTAACTACTTTATGGCTTGTCTATATTTTTATTACGCAAACCCTGCCGTTCTGAATGTGTATTAAATAAAATGGGATTTTAGTACAGCTGACTGCCAGAATTGGAGTTGTTGGAGCGTCTTTTGATTTAATATCCACTTTTATGTGCCCTGTCCCACTTTATACACTGTGTAGGTGCCTTCATATTTCGTTAAAACAGATATTGAAGACACGAAGTTAAATAGAAACATATCTACGTTTTTGAATATCTTAATGATTTAATCTTAATCTCACCGGCTCAGAGTTATCACGAAATAAATACAATCTCAGTACGTCATAGAATATTTGTAGTTACACTGACTTGTTATTTTGTACATATACCTAGTGTGGCGAGATATATTATTACATATTGATATATTATATATATTGATATTATTATATGTTGATAAATATCTTGAAAAATCTTACACAAATCGATTTAATCATGGGACTAGTGAGCTCAATTAAAGCTTGCGATGTGGGTACTATGTAGAGCAGTTCTCAAAAACTTTGACTTCGACAAATGACTGCTTAATTTTCCTAATAATTAAGTAAGCCCACAATCTATGGAGTCTTAATTGTAAATAAGCAATGAATAATTTAATTAGATATGCTTTAAAAATAAAATAAGAAAACGGCAACTCACGCATTGAGCGCTCATAATTGTGTACAAACTTTTTAAGCCGAAACCTCCAGCTTCGTAGGCAGGGCTACGAAAAGAGGCAGACAAAAAACATATGTTGAAATTTTTTTCGGTTTCGAAGCACGAAATATGCACGTCTGATCCAACAATACCCGACCGAGAGGTCGCATCTTTTAAAGTAACTTCGAGGTATTTGGCAAAATATAATGATACAAAACAGTGCATTGCATAAATTTAAACATTTGTAAAAATACTGTATCGACTTGTTTGGATGATGTTATACTAAATGATGATATTTTATTCTAGGTCATATGGGAAACTTCACTGAAAATCAGCGTCACGTAGTGAGTTCCACTGCGGGACATCATGCTGAGTGAATACCTTTTAGCGCAATTTACTGTTCACATGTAAATTGTTAATTTAACCAAGCAAATTCTGTTTTGTGCTAATAAACATTTGTTATTCTTATTCAACACTTATAACTTATAACAAATACCCGGCCGCTGTCACATTATTAATTAACAACAACTTACTTTGGCAGTGATTGTTGGTACCTATTGTTTTCTTATACCTTCAGAACCCAATGAACAATTTTATTACACTGATTATTTTTTTAGTACCCTATCGAATAGCGATGAAAATTACACAAAAGATACATGTATATTTGCGTTAAAGGCAGACATACGTCAGATTAGTTTTTTCAGAAACTTACATGGAATTTATAG
>JALPQI010007878.1:0-56701 GCA_025490895.1 Thaumatotibia leucotreta | reverse complement strand
TTTTTCCGATCTCTGGTTATAATGCGTTGCTACTCTACAATTGTAACGAAACCAAAATAATGTTAGGTAAGTATGTATAAATTGTTATCGATTCAAGTGCTCCATGTTAATGAGCCAACATTGACGTTTAAATTATTAAACAATAAAAATAATAATTTGGTGTTTGCGTAACATAAACTGATAACTATTTAGGTAGGTGGATACGTATCAACTTGGTTTTTCCAATTAGGTTCAAAGACCGGTCAAACAAAAGTCTTCTTTAATCATAATGCGCAGAATCTAGAATAATAAATAGTTTATAATTTACAAATATTTAGCCTTGTTTATTCGAATGGTTCTCCCACATTCAAACTTAATTCCTTTTTACGCACAATACACACATATAATTAGTGCTATAAAATGTGTTCAGAACCATAGGAAATGACCAGCATTATTACAATCAGTTTAACTATGGGAACTTTTTTATCTGTGGTAGGTATAACATTGTAGTACAGTTTTCTGTAAGAAAATGAGTTAAAATTTGGAACAGCGGCCCTACCGCGAAAAACGAAATTCGTTAATTTCGAGGATTTGTCTCGCTCACTCTAATGACGCCTTCGTTTGAGTAACAAAGAAAAATCCTCGAAATTTACGAATTTCTATTTTCGCGGTATATTAAAGTCCAATTGGCTTGTGTCAGATACTAGGTACTCCAGGGGTTAAGGAAATTATTTTTCCCCACACTAGCTCGGAAACACCTACTTCCCTCACTAATTTCAGTGAGGAAAGTTGCAAGTTAATCACTTGTGAGGGAAGTAAATTGACAGATGAACCGTGAAACGTTCAAAACCATGGAACGTCAAACGCTGGTATGGCTATGATTCGCTGATTATTTTTTGAGGGACACCATGAAAATTTTATCATACACCAGATTATTTAATTTATTCAAGATAATAAATTAGATTTTTAGTATTTCATAAAAATCTATCGCAAAATCTTATCATAATATTGGACAAAAACCAGATAGTATACTTTTACATTCAGAACGCAACCCGCTAACACTGACGTCTTGTACGTCAATGTTGCCAACTTATAAAAAAATACTCGATTGTACAGTTTTGTAAGGAAAGTTTCCTATGTAATATCTTACCAAAAAGTAGGCAATTTAAGTTTACCTCACACATTATTTTAAATGATTGATGTTTTAGCTGCCGGATACAGATCATATACTTAAACATAATAGAAATTTTGACAATTTAATGAATGTAGGTAGGCTTTATTGTAATTATAAAAAAAATCTAGTCACAAAGACCTAGTCTTTTACCAAATTAAGTTAAACTTAAAAGTCTAAAATATAAGAAAAAAATTGCAATTTATAAAAGGTACAACATTAATTGATCTCATAACTATTATATTGATATTATAGTATGTTGCTGTAGTTAAATACTAAAAAAATATGTTGTTATTATAGGTAGTATTAATTGTTTTTTTACACGTTCTTATCTGCTTCCTCACTTTAGTGTGGGGAAAAATGTTGTGTTACACACGGGAGCAAAGTTTGTTTAATTATCGTGCCTTGAAACCCTCGCAACGCTCGAGATTCCATTTTCAACTATGGAATCTCTCGCTAGCTTGGATCTCAATATTGGCACGATGATTAAACAACCACTTTCCTCCCTTGTACAACAAATAACTATACCGCCATTTTGTTTGTTGATATTTTGCTGTTACGAAAATATCATTGTGAAAATACACGTTAAGTACATTTTAGTTGGAAATGTGATTACTATTTTGCTATGGCTTCTGAACTCATTTTAAAGTAATAATGATGATATGTGTTTAGATAAAGTAATGTATGCAACCATACGTAATTTGTGAACCTATATTAGGAAATTCGCTACGCTCGAAAATCACACTAGTGTCTTGCCTCTCATTATAATACTAGTGTGTTTACATAAACTACTATTTCCTCATTCATTACCATTCTATATAACAAATATATATACGATATAATGTGTGAGCGCCAACAATTCAGGTACATGACAATTTCATTTCAACGAATAAATATTCTTGGTTGTACTGAAGATAAATATCTAGTGACTACACGACGCCCTGTAAAGTGTAAATACACCCAATACCTATTCATAAAGCAGAAACATTAGGTATGTGCGCGGTATTAGGAAAATGTCCCACCTTGTCGATTAACTTACGGGCGGGGCGCAAAGATAGGTAATCTCAAAAAGATGCAAGCAATTTACGTCCTTATGTTAATCGACAAAGTGGGACGTTCTACTAAAAGCACTCACACGTATTATTTCAATGACTTATTTTACCTGTATCAACAATTCAAGTAAAATTATTATGATGAATTATTTAATCATTTTCAATAAATATTAACAATGGTTATTATGGAAAATAGGTAGGTATATGAATTACATTTAATTTTAGCAACATATAATATCACAATAACACAATTAATATATAATCAATAATCATAATAAAATTACAAACAGTTCGATGCCGCAATTAACTGCTTACGAGTATCAGCGTAATTAGCTGTAGGTACCTACTTGTACCGCGTCGCAACGCAAGGGCCCAGTATACCTACCTATATAATGCACAATAATGCTTATATGATTATCAGCCGAAAGACGTCCACTGCTGAACATAGGCCTCCCCAAAAGATTGCCACAATAACCAGTCCTGTGACACCCGCATTGTGCATTGGCATTATACAAATTGCATAAAAATCACAAAATTACTGGAAATATTCATGAGGAAATTTTCATTTGAGTAACGATCTTTCAAATCACGATCGCATCAGTTGACGTTTGACTTGATGCTTTGTACAGTCGCCATCAATTATCTTTATCAGTCTTTATTATTATTATACAGTGTGGGTATTTGATACGGGCGAATAATTAATCCAGCTATAATATCTGATCCTACGAATCGTATAAGATAACCATTTCGTTAAATTTTGTTGTTGATTAGGTGTAATGATTTTTCTAAAGTGCAACCCAGCAGCAATGTATGCCGGCCAACTGACATGAGACTCGTATGACGTTTAGATACTTATGTCTACTTTAAGTAATGTGGCTACCAGTGGATGCAATACATTGCGGGCTCAATTATTTTGTATGAAAAAAAAAATACCTTAGTTTCTAAAATAAATTTATGTAAATAGGTTCCCTAGGTCCGATAGTAATCGCCACTAAAATATTCGTCCGTATCAAATACACACGCTGTATATGTTATCAGTCTTTATTGTTAAATAACATAAGTCATAAGGCGTGTTCATATAATTTTGGACGCTCCAGACGCTACATTATATCTGATGACGACTGTAAATAAATTCAATAAAGTGTCATCAACATCTACTATATTTATTTTTTATTTCAAAAACACAAGAATAAACTACTAACACAATAAAAATAAATTATAAATAAAAAAATTGGCCCAGGTCTTGCTGGGGAGGTAGAGTGCCCAGAAGGCTGGCCGCATTGCCGCGCTGGACTGCTATGCTATTCAATAAATAAATAATGTATGTTGTTTGATTGACAGATGGATCGAAGCTTCCAAAGACGCTGAAGCGCTTAAAACTGAGACTCACTCAAGCGGCGCACATTTGCAAGGATTGGATTGAGAATGATTTTCTCACTGAAATAGATCTAGATAATAATAACATCCAATATCTTTATGTAAGTAACGGTATGCAAAGACCTCTTATAATTGCTTCATTTCATAATGCTAAGATACAAAAATGTACGCAAACGTACGTAACTTACAAGTTAGTAGTACATGAGAATATAATTTTGTTAGCAATCGCAGCGTACAACGTGACGTCGGAAACAGCTGATAGCGTTTATAGAAAGAGACCTTAGCCTAATGACCTATAGGTAGCAAACATATGTTATTTTATTATAAATAACGGAAGTCTGAAACGTCAATCTTCAAAAATATTAAGTATTAAAATATTCAGAAACACAGTTTAGACGCGACCCCGGGCGTCTCATGAGAAAGAGTAATAATTGGCAAAGACAAAATCACTAAAATCGGGCCGCAATTTTCTGTACCACCCGGGCAGCAACCACAAATGCTGCTGCACCTCCCTCGTCAGTACTACATATGACAAGTAGAAACCGTACTCGTTCTAAAAGAGCGCATGCCCGCGGTCAACGCAGGCTTTTGTCTAAGGGTACTTTTGATGTGCATTCTCGTAATGGTTCGAAATATGTGAAACATCCTGTACTAACAAATAACAACACCAAAAACCTATCTTAACGACCTAGTTTTCATGCAAAATTAAATTAACTAAAAAATTAAGGTGAATTTTTTACTATTTTTAATTAAAAAAAATATTTTTAGCCTTGTTGTTCAAATAGTTGAGTCAAATGATTAGCTTAATTAGTTTGCTTATCTAATGAGCTCTCTAACGAGATTTTTTTGCAAGGATAGGACCGATAACAAACGTAAAATTCCAGAAATATCACGTGCGCCCGTATTCGTCTGTTTGAAATTTTAAAATGACCGCCATTTAATTATCGTTGGCACAAAAAATAAATTGTTTGGTAATTTATCGATGAAATTGATTGTAGTTTAAGCCCTTAAAAGCTCCGACACCGCTAACCAAACACCCTGTATATCAATCGCTTTATGGAGTTTTTACGTGAAAGATAATAGCGCGGGTATATACTCCACTCCAGAAGTTTTCTAAATCGGAAGATCAATTTCGTTGAAACCTACGCCAAATCTTAGTATTAGTTAGAGTTAGAGGCGTACCTCAGAGTTTTAAGCGAAACATTGCAGGGACAGTACTTAAATACTTAATGATGACTGCCGAAAACGATGATCGCCTGTGGTAAGGCAAATAATTTACAAGATTTTGCAACGAATCTCAATCAAATATGTATATTCATGTTGCAGTACCGAGACCTGAAAATGCGGCGGCCCAACAACAAACCAGTGTCAATAAGTTTGAATAACAATGTACGAAAAATTTACATAAGCAAAAGCGACTATGAGCAATGCCTGGAAGAAAGTTTATCTTCAAAAGGAGGAAGTCGTAAGGTATATAATGTTTCACTTCCTGTTGTCATCGAATACAGCTCCTCCATCTCCATCCGCGATGTATGGACGCATTAGGACGCACTGCCTTTAATCGCCACGCAGGGCAAGCAGATTGACGATCGCAATAGTGCGTACAATATGATGCTGCTACCTATCATCAATCAGTCAATCTTCAAAAATTTATGGTCAGTGACTTAGTCGACTCTTATGACACCTTCGGGACGAGTCGTGATTTGTGATGGTGCCAAATGTATTCTCACTACCGATGCCATCACCAAACGGCGAACACGGCACGGAGTCGTGTAACTACTAGGTACTATAAATCGAGGGTTGAGTGGTCAAACCCGATAAATCGAGATATTTTTTCATTGAAATAACAACTTCACGTCAATGTCATATAGTTCGTGTTTTAAAAATAGGTTTGCTCGACTTATCGGGTTTTATAGTTCGTATTTTAAAAACAGGTTTGCTCGACTTATCGGGTTTGACCACCCAACCCTCGAATTTACATGTGTGTCTTATACAGGGTGGTCCAAACCTTGACGTCAAATTTTTTTTTTAGATTTCCTACGTCATGGGCTATCAGAATATACCCCATGTATGTTAGCCGATTTTTTATAGTTTTCGAGTTATGAATTTTTGAAAAAAAAAATTTTGAGAAATTCTGGAATGAAGAAATTTATTGATAAAAAAAACTGTTGGGTTTATTTGATATTTTCTTTTTGTAAAAGTATTACTACAAATAAAGCATTTACTTACAAAAAAATTAGCGTCCTCACTTTGATACAAGTAGGATAAAAAATACCAAATTCAAAATTTTACGTTAAAAATGCATCATAATAGCATTAATGTACGTAAATAAAAAAAATAAAACATATCCCAAGGATTTTTGGTAATGTAAAGACTGCCCTAGACCTTAAACCTTCGTAAAAGCAAAAAAAAAGTGATACTTAATAATGAGGATTTTTCGGAGTAGTTGGTCAAATAAACTTAAAAAAGCTTAAAATTTTAAAGTAGTAAAAATGACTTGAATAACTACACAAATTGAGTTTTCGTGGTATTTTCTGTCTTTGTTTATTGATAAGAACAACAAAAGAAACGAAATATGACTTTATTTTTTAATTAAAAATTTAGAAGTTTTTTTTTAAATTTATTGGACCGACTACTCCGGAATATCCTCATTATTAAGTATCACTTTTTTTTTTGCTTTTACGAAGGTTTAAGGTCTAGGGCAGTCTTTACATTACCAAAAATCCTTGGGATATGTTTTATTTTTTTTATTTACGTACATTAATGCTATTTTGATGCGTTTTTAGCGTAAAATTTTGAATTTGCTATTTTTCTATCCTACTTGTATCAAAGTGAGGACGCAAATTTTTTTGTCAGTAAATGCTTTATTTGTAGTAATACTGTTACAAAAAGAAACTAGTTAAAAAACCTAACAGTTTTTTTTTATTAATAAATTTCTTCATTTCAGAATTTCTAAAAAAAATTTTTCAAAAATTCATAACTCGAAAACTACAAAAAATCGGCTAACATACATGGGATATATTCTGATAGCTCATGACGTGAGGAATCTAAAAAAAATTTTTTGACGTCAAGGTTTGGACCACCCTGTACATATTTCTCTCTTTTGCTCAAAGGTTAACTGGAAAAGATTCCTTACAGGGATAAGTTTGCCTTTGTACATATTTCTAATTGTCATGCGTATTTTCTTCCACGTATGTTTTGTGTACAATAAAGAATTTACATACATACAAATACAAACTAAATATGATGAATTGATGAAATATGAGTCCGAGAGAAGAACTAAACAAGCAATGCTAAATCCTAAAACTTTACGTGGCTTACAATAAATTCTCATATAGTTTTTTACATACTTGCAGCGTGTACCTGTACAAGTGAAGCTTACATTGAACTCATCCGTTTGCGACTGCGATGCGTATTGGTTAAGCAAGATGTTGCAGAACTGTCAGCTGCTGGTGCCAAAGGAAGTAAAATGTAACCTGGCCGGCGAAGAAACTGCGCTGCTTGATCATGACCGTGATAGTTTATCTTGTCCGTACAATGGTCCCTGCCCTAAAGGTACCATATATTTTTTCAATGTCTGCTCCTGGTCACTAGAAATATTAGTGCATTTTTGTTTTAACTATTACTCAAAATTAAAGTTGCAAATTTTTAAGAATGTTCTAAATCTCTAAAATTATCAACATCAATCTTGAGAAAAAATTTTAAAACAGTAATTTTATTATTATATTCTGAGATTTATTAACTACCTATATGCATACAAGTACATTACAGATTTGACAGTGGTTACGATAGAATAGAAAGCAAATACTGAATAAGTACTCAAAATCCAAACTGGAGTGACATGAATCATGATATTATTTATACGCATATGCTTGCCATATAAATACCATGCCAAGTCAGATACAAGACATATACAGTGTATTCATCCTTACTTGTCTTATCATGTAAACAAACCACAGACCAAGTAAAACAACCAAAACGTCAACGATGATCAAAAGACAATTACTAGTGATTAGAAATGTCGATATAATGAAATGTCAGCGATAATTTCACTGCTTAGGTACGTAAATAGAGGATTATCAATTTTACATCGTCTGCCAGGAAGAGAATTAATTCGTATAAGATTATATCAAAAACTATGGTTAAATTTCGAGGATTTTTCTCTGTCGCTCCATCGAAGGCGCCACTAGTCATGAGAAAAATCACATGAAGTGCACCCGTAACGAACAACGTGAAGCGAAGTAGCGAAACGAATGACGTTTGACGTGAAGATTTTATTCAATATTCAATAGACAACTAAGCACTGTCAGTTTTTGAATAAAATAAAATATTGAAATCAATTACAAAAACCGGCCAAGAGCATGTCGAGCCATGCTCAGTGTAGGGTTTCGTAGTTATTCAAAAACGGCTGGGCCGATTATATTCGAAATAGTTTTATGCCAGCCCGATGATTCATGATTTTTTTTGGACCTTTGGATCAAAAGTTAGAGGGGGGGACAATTTTTTTTTTCATCTGGAGCGATTATCTCCGAAAATATTGACTTTAGAAAAAAACTTTCTTAAAAGCCCCTTTTTTTTTTTAAGAGACCTATTCAATGATACCCCACACTATACGATTACAGCAAATAAAAAAATCACCCCACATCACCAATTGGGGGGAGGTACCCGAAAAAATTTTTTTTTTACTTTTTATTGTATCACTTTGTTGGCATGATCAATATGTATACCTGTACCAAATTTCAGATTTATAGTATTAACGGCCACTGAGCTAAGTATGCTGGGGAAAGACGGACATAGCGAAACTATAAGTATGGGTTCCGTTGTTGCCATTTTTGCTACGAAACCCTAATAAATTTTGGTAAATTACTGCAATTTATTTTGATTGCATTTTCCTCGAGTTGTACTTTAAGTATTAATATCGATATATTGATGCCAACATTATGGTACATAGACAATATAGACATCGCAATGTCACATCAATGTCAGATGTTTTTAAAGTTATCCGACCGTAACAGCGTTTATTGACGAAAATCTTTACAGAAATGATATTTTTCAGTGCTTTTTTGAGTAATTATAATACTTTGCGAGTTTAATTAAGTATGCAACAACATTTGACGTGATGATTAATGTGTAATTGCAGAGAAAATTGTGATAATGTTTTCAAAAAGTGTTTGTTTACATGATAAGACAAGTAAGGATGAATGCACCTTAAATACCATGCCACTCTAATTTGGATGTTTAAGAACTCCAATCGAATTCCTCTGGAGTTTTCTAGTGAACTTGATCACACGACTACTAACAAGGTAATTAATAAAAACCTGCTGTCTTCGGCAGACTGCTCGTGCAAAAAAAGGCAACCCGACAATGCAACGGTGGTGCACTGTTCGGGTGTTCTGCCACCTACTCCGGACTTGCCCCTGGCGGCGCCCAGCTTTCCATTGGCACTCCATGTGGCACCTGGCACGCTGAAATCAATACCGCGACTACAACTCGTGGAGTTACACGCGCCCAATAACAACATCACCAACATTCAAGAAGCGGATGTTCCTGATAGTTTGCGTGTTAGTATGAAAATATTTTTTCCCAAACATGCAATGAAATATTGTTGTTATGTTCCTTATAATATAGGCTGCGCGAAGTATGATGTTTCAGGTGCGACTAGGACAACAGGTCGTTAATGGAATTTAGTACAAATCATGAAGGCCTACGCCGGCGAAGTGCTCTTTTTAATTCCATTCCACATAAATTTGTGGCACAGGCATCATGATCATGACATTCTGCTACTATGCATATAAAAAATAAAACTTACATGTTTTTGTGTTTATTTCATTGCATGTTTGAGAAAATCTCAGACCAATCGTATATGTCTTCGGCCGGCATCGGCAACCCCTTTCGTCCCGGCCTCTATAGTAATGTACTATTACTATCAGGTGCTCAATAACATAAGTTTATATGGTAAATACCCCTTACATATCAACATGGTTAACATAATAACTAATGTAAGTACTTACTCAATTAACTTGCCATTGTCAGTCAACTGTCTTCATCTTAGAACTGCGTTTTGTCTTATATGAAATAATAATGTTAACAGTTTTTTCTAAACTGTATTAATTGCTAACAGGTGCTTGACGTGCGCAACAATAGCATCAAGCATATCACATTAAAGGCAGCGCAGAAACTACTGCTCCTGAGCAGAAATGACAACTACAAGGTGTCGATCATCGGCAACCCGCTCGCCTGTGCTTGCGAGGACGAACCTGCGATTGACACGCTTCAGGGTGCCAAGGTAAATATAAGTATAATATAGTAATGATAAAGCGTGCTACTCAAAAATAGTAGCTTTTTTATATATATATTTATTTTCAAAACTACAATTTATGTACATAGATTAAATCTAACTAATTTAACGGTATTAAAAAAAATATATAAATATATCACATAAAAGATATATAAAAATAATCATAAGATAAAAAATCTTGGTGAAAAATCTTGGTGTTATCATGGACAGTTGTTTGTCATGGGTACCTCAAGTTAACGTGGTCAGTAAAAAGGTATTTGCTGCTGTTGGATCTCTTAGACGTCTATGTAATTTCTTGCCAATCCCCACAAAAATTGCTGTTGCTCAATCACTACTCCTTCCGATCCTCGACTACACTGATATATCTTACCTTGATTTAACGGAGGAGCAGCTGAATAAGCTTGAGCGTTTGCAAAATGTGTGCATTCGTTTCATTTTTGGCCTGCGAGAGTACGATCATGTCTCTATTTTTCGCCAGCAACTAAATTGGCTTCCAATACGCTATCGACGCAACTCACACATTCTTAGCCTTCTTTATAGCATACTTTTCAATCCCGCTACCCCTCGTTACCTCAAAGAGCGTTTCAGCTACTTAAGGTGGAATATCACGGTCAGCTAGGCACTACAACGCCAATAGATGGCGCTATAGTGCATAGGTGGCGCGAATTCTACGTATTTTTATATTTTATGTATGATAATAGAAATATTTTTAATAAGTAATATGTTTGCCGCAAATAAACTGCTGTTTCTAATGTGGCCAACTAAATTTCAGGTGAGGTTTAATTTACAAAATAAGTTTATTTGAATAAATACGAAACGCTGCCGCGGCTGCGAAGTATGCACACACACATTCAAACCCTTATTCGTTTACGAAACCGATTGCTTATTTCGGAACGTGTACTGAACTTGGATTAGGCTAGTTGGATGACCGTCTGACGCACATTCATTAGGACCAAGGTTCAAATCTCGTAATTTCAATATATTTTTTACTTTACATTACATTACATGACATTTTATTTTTTTTAATGATACTTTACCTATAATTACATTTTTTTCAGTAATAAATAAATAACCTGTGGCCTATCCCACAAAACTTTACAAGCGTATAATTCTACAAAATTGTATAAATTCCGAAACAAATAATTGTCAATTTTGTAGATTTGTATGCTTGTAAAGTTTTGTGGTATTGGTCCCTGAACTACAAACCTAAGTTTAATTTTGGTGGCCTTATATATTTACTCACCAAAAACGTTTTCAGGTGATGTTATGGCATCCAGTTCCGGTATTTTTTGCATGGTCAATCTCAAATAGCCTAGGTATAATACTAAAAAACGGGCCTGGATGTCCTAACCTAATAGGTGTCCAATCAGATTGGGACGGACTATTCGATGACTTCAGTCAGATAAGTTTTCATATGTAGATATAATTATATTAGATATTTCTAGTCACTTTAATTATTAGATTCATTCCCATTCCAATCACGTGTGGAATACATAGATAAAGAAAACAGATCAATTTATTAATTCAGTGTTTTATTCATATCACATTATTTTTATTTATTATTTCTGTTTTACGTTTTTCTGGTTTTATACATGGATATAGGAAGATTGCTTGACGTTGTGTGTGTTGCTTTGCTTGGAAGTGAGCCTGAAGCATCTACACATATTGTGACACCTGCAGTTGGCCCTGGATCTGAAATCAGAATACTCATCGTTAAAATGGTGTGTGATGATTACTGGAATAAAAAATACATTTCAGCTTTGTCTAGTTAGGTGGTGGTGAACTTGACTGCGAAGTTAGGGAGGGAACCTGGGTTCAAAACAGGTTCAGTGAGTATCTACAAAATGGTTATATTTTTAAAAGTTCAAGGCCTGGAACTCATCATCCCTCGGGAAACTAACGTTTCCGGTATTTAAGTAAAAAAAAAATTATTCTTATAATATAATATATATTACTATTTATCTACATGTCAAGTTTCCTTATTCCAATCCGATGAGCAGTTGTTGCGAAAACAATAAACACTGAAACATTTTTGTTATAATAATAGTGGAAATATATAATAAATAAAACTGTTTGAATACGGGGAGGAAAGATATCCAGCAAGTCAGCCTCTACAGAACTTACCTTTTGATTTCTCCGTAATATACTTGTAGTATCATTTCTCCAAGGCTTCGCTTACAAGTTTTTTTCAGGCCCGAGTATCGGTGGTTTTTACATAATATACAAACGTATAATAAATCCTCATGTAAATCACTGCACGCTATGAGATATTTCAAACAATCGTAGGCAATTTAGCGTCAATTCGAATTTGTAGGTATAAACAAATGGTAAAACGATAAAGTACTGCCGGTGATTTAGAATCAGAGTGACATTTGAATTTAGTGTTGCCTTGCCAAATAGGTTTTACGTTCAGTTCCACGAGACTATCATTTAGTACGCACATCTATTATAAAAACATTAAATGTAACTAGTATGTATAGGTATAATTTCTTTAATAAAAGGTCTTTCGTTCGGCTTTTGCGTGGGGATATGGCCTATATGGCAACATTAGCAACGCTTGCGTTTGATATTGTTGAAAAATAAATAACATGCGAAATGCGTTAGGGCAGAGCGGCAACGTAGCATTTTCAGCTAACTGGCAACGTCGCTTTCCAACGCACACGCCGAACGTACGATTGGTGTATGACACTGTCGTCGTTCACCCACATATAGACAAATCTTTATTAAAATAAAGTACTAATTTAAGCTATTATTCGACCCTTTATATTACAGAAACATAATTTGCCGCAAACAAATATAAAAATGATTGTCGATTTAAGTGATTTCATTGTAAAACTATGCTCCATTTACCCATATTTGAATAAATATATTAGTATGAAAAACGAACCACCTTAAAATCCAGTAGAACCTCTCAAAATTTGCTTCTTTCTGTCCCTAAGTCCAACTCCAAATTTTATAACTGTTCTTTTACGTTTAGGGCTGTGCAGCTGTGGAACTCGCTTCCTGTTGATTTGAGACGCTGTCAATCCTTAGCTACCTTTAAAAGTCATCTCAAACAACATTACTTGTCCCTTCCATAATTTAATTCCTCTGCTGTTTTACTGTTCTTCTGCTGTCATGATGTAAATGCTATTTGATATATATCGATACCTTTAGGCTCAAAGGGTGTAAACGCCAAATTGCCACTTTACAGGAGAAGCAAAAAAAGAAAAGTATTTTAGAAAAAAAATCATAACTTCTTTGTTTTTTGGCAGAATAACTTAAATTTTGGCCTACGTACTTTAATTTTTAAGATAAACATTTTGAATATCAATCATTTAGGATAAATGAATAAATAAAGAAAAAGGGTGTGTTATACTCCCTTAACTTTTTGAAATAATGGCGTTTACGCCCTTAGACTTCACATAATATGCAAAAAATGTAGGGAGTATTGGATACTAAACGTTTGAGTTTTGGTCTAAATGGGGCGTATATCACAATTACCATAGTTATAATCGGTCTTATAAACTCATTCATAACATAGGCAATGCTCTGAATGGGTGTATAATACACCGTGGGGTTAAAAAAATACTTACAATCAATTAAAAGGTTGCTGCTTTTATTTAAAAAAATGTCTACACTGACTATGCTGTTGCTGATTATATTTTTCTTTTATGTCTAGGGATAAAAATAATGTTAATGGCGTTATTGGACAATTAAGCTACTACCAAAGCCCAGATTAAAATGCGATATGAAACCAGTAAAACAAACAACAATTCATCATAAATTTAAGAGTCAAACTCTTGTCGGCGTAACTGATAAATGTAACTGTATCCATCTAACTCTGTCTTAAGCCACCTTCTTGACTTCTTTATACGACACAACG
Organism: Thaumatotibia leucotreta; assembly: GCA_025490895.1. Taxonomy (NCBI): domain Eukaryota; kingdom Metazoa; phylum Arthropoda; class Insecta; order Lepidoptera; family Tortricidae; genus Thaumatotibia; species Thaumatotibia leucotreta. The sequence continues at coordinate 42,959 of JALPQI010007878.1, read as the reverse complement.
TCTACTTTCTCTTTTATTTGTTTCATGTAAATTCCTCTATGTCTCCCTCTTCCTCGCTTTCCTTCAATTCTTCATTCTATTATGTTTTTTTATCAAAGCGTCATGTCGTATAAGGTGACCAAACATTTTCCCTCTCCTATTTTCTATTATCTTTAGCAAACTCCTTTTTTCATTCACTCTTTTAAGCACTTCTTCATTTGTGATATTTTTTGTCCAACTTATCTTCTCCATTCATCTCCAGCTCCATATTTCAAATGCTTCCAGTATCTTTCTGTCCTTTTTCGTCATGGCCCACGCCTGACACCCATAAAATGCTATATAATAATAATAATAATAATAATAAAGCTTTATTTGTCCATGCAAAAAAAAAAAAAGATGACAATAATAAATTAGGTTAAAAACATTCCAATTAAAAATTAAAAAATAATAATAACATTCATAATTATTGATAACAGTGGAATTGATTCAGTTAGTAAAATTAGATAACATTGATATATAAATTAATTCAGTTCATTGATATACTTTTAAATTGTTATTTATTTTTATTTCTTAGTACTATTTTTGTATGGACCCCTGTTGGGTAAAAGCCTCCTCCAAGGTGAGCCACTCTGCTCTGTTCTTAGCAGTACTACGCCAATTTTTGCCTGCTATTGCTACTATTTCGTCAGTCCATCTAGCATGCGGGCGACCTTTTGCTCTTGTTCCTTTCGGTCCTGGCCATACTACCGCTTTTCGAGTCCATCGGTCGTCCTCGTATCTGGCGATGTGGCCTGCCCACTTCCATTTACTCTTCATTGCAAAGGTTAAGGCGTCCGTTACTTTTGTTTTCATGCGGATTCGACATTTCGTATTCTATCTTTGAGTTTGAGTCCCATGCTGCTCCTTTCCATTCGTCTTTGAGTGGTTTTGATTTTGTTTCTGGCTTTGGTATCGAACGTCCATGTTTGGCAGCCGTACGTGAGACATGGGAGTATAGCCGTGTCGAATACAATTTTTTTATAAGAAAATGGTAGCTGTGACTTCAAAATTCCTTTGTGTGCCCAATATTTTCTCCATGTGATTGCAACTCTCCGCTCTACCTCTTCTAAATTTCTGTTCGTGTAAAATGATATCTGTTTGCCTAAATATATATATTTAGGTACGTATTCTAGAGGTATGTTGTTAATTAGAATTGGTGACATCTTATGGTTAGTCATGACTTTAGTTTTATCGAGGTTCATTTCCAATCCTACGTTTGAGCTTGCCTGGTTTAATTCCGATATCATTATGTTCAACTGTTGTGGGCACTCTGAAAATATAATGATGTCGTCAGCAAATCTGAAATGACTCAAATAAAAGCTGTTTATTCTAATACCTCTTTTGGACCATGGTAGTTTTCCCATTACATGTTGTAGAACGGCTATGAATAATTTTGGAGAAACTGGGTCGCCCTGTCTGACGCCTCTCTTGATGTCGATTTCTGGGCCGACTCTATCTAGTTTGACTCTACTTGTGCTATTATGGTAGACGTTCTTTAGTATACTGATATATTTTTCATTTATGTTCAGAGCTTCCAAAGCTTCCCATATGCTTTCGTGTGTTATTGTGTCAAAAGCTTTTTTGTAGTCTACGAAAGCTAAGTATAAGGGCCTACGGAATTCTAGGTATTTCTCTATCACTTGCTCAACGACTTGGATATGGTCCACTGTGCTAAAGCCGCTTCTAAAGCCGGCTTGTTCGATCGGCTGCTGTGAGTCGATGATAGGCGAAATTCTCTCTAGTAGACAGGAAGCGAACAGTTTGTAGAGACAAGACATAAGGCTTATAGGGCGATAATTTCCTATATCCGTTGCGTCGCCTTTCTTGTATAACAATATTATTTCGGATTCGGTCCATTTATGTGGCACATTTTCTTCTTTCAAAATTTTATTCCATAAAATAGTGATCGGCGTTAGGAGTAGAGTCCTTGCAATTTTGATATATTCGTTACTAACACCGTCCGGCCCGGCACTTTTTTCCGATTTGAGTTTCAGTATATGTTTTAGTACTTCTGGTTCTGAAAACTGTGGAATTTGGTGAAAATCAGTGCTATGGTAACGGGAAACGGTCTGCTTTTTCTTTGTTATGCTTGAATCACTGTATAATTTAGAGTAGAAGTCCGTAGCTGTGTTTATGATCTCTGTACGTGATTTGTGTTTGCTAGGGCCACTATGAAGCGATGGAATCCATGTTATCGTTTTATTCAGCTCCTTATGGGCTTTTTTGGCTGATCTTGAATTTTCGAGGTGACGTTGTATTATGTTCATTTTATAAGTGTTGTAACATTGTTTTATTTCCTTGTTGGTGGCCTTATAAAGTATTTTTAAGTTTTCTTTGTCTGTTTTGTCGAGTTTTTGTTTATTTTGTAGTTTGCTTCGTTCTTTCATGAGCTCCACCGCTTTCTTAGATAAGATTTTCTGTCCCTTTTCTTCTCCTTTGGTACTTTTTAAGCTGTCTTTTATACTGTTAGTGAGTTTTTGGTAGTTTTTGAAAATGCTATATACTCCAGATGAAAGTTTTGATGAGCTTCTTACAAACAGCAATTAATAATGACATCTTTATTACATAATATATTTCTTTCAATAATATCCTCTAGATGCAATGTAAGGTACATTTACTCTCATTTAGTATTATTTTTCCTCATAATTACCAACACATACATATTAACTACTAAATTAAATATAATAGCATGCTTTTAGAATACTAATAATCACAAATCTTTACCTTTTGATTTTTATAAAACCTATAGACACAACTTAATATCTTTTACTCTCACATAGCATTTCTTTCTTTTTTAAATTACCAACATATAATTATGTAGATATTAATTAAATACTAAATGGAGTAGAAGACTTTTAAAATACTTAATCATTTATTTATTTAATCTTTATTGCACAAAATAAAAATCATACAAAAGGCGGACTTAATGCTATGAAGCATTCTCTACCAGTCAACCATCGGGCAAACAGAGAAACTGTGAGCGGTGCAAGAGAAGCTAATAAACAATGAACAAAATAACAACTGATCCAATACCCACTGACTACACTATTACATAGATAATAATATATACACTAATATATAAATATATATTTACATATATAAATAACTATACACATACATAAATACAAATACAGATAGAAAACACAAAGGAGACTCATTAACAATGTTAGTTCAGTCAGCAAAGTAATCACATACACTTCTTTTAAAGACGAACTTGTTGGGGCTTTCCCTGATTTTAGTAGGAAGAGCATTCCAGAGGCGAGCTGCTTGGACAGAGAATGAGTTGGCCATGAAGCCCGTGTGGTATCATTAAATTAAATTTATGTTTAAAACGCATAGAACCAAAAAATATAACTGTGCGTACTGTAAATTAAAAATGTCGACTGAAATTGAACGTAAATTTATACACGTTATACACAATGTCTCCCATTTTTATCACATTATCTGTCTATACTTTTCATTTCACACTTGCAACATAGGTACGCCAGTATACACGTAAGTATACATAGATTTAGAATGATGGTCATTCGCTTCTATACCTACTGTAGTTTTAATAACGCAATAACTGTTCATTCTTACTTTATAATTGGATAATGACAATGAATCATTACTATCGTATAGGTACACAGTACGTAAGCAATTTTGAAATAATAAAATAACTTAGCGAGCCTATAAGCCATAATTTGTACATTTCTTGGGGCGTATAAGTCAAAAAGTTTTGTTATCATAAGGCGTAAGAGGCGCAGCATGCCTACTACGTTACGGCGTATGAGTCATTTTAAAACGTACAATGCAAGGATACGGGCGTATAAACCTAATTTAGCCTACTAGAGTCATACTACCTAAATTAAGTAGCATAATTTCTACGTCGTATGAGCTTGTTTAGTTTTGTATTATAAACATTTTATAACAACTTTGTTATAAGACCTCTTTATTTTTTTTATTTCTGAACTTATTACCTAAATAAACAAAAAATTGTGTAAATGTATCAAATACGCCTCTTGCTTTTAAAAAATCTCCTAGAAATACGTGGGTCGTATATGCCCTAAATTGTCGAATTTCGTTGTTTTAACTACACATATCGATAGAGAAAAAAAAACTGAACAAAACTGCATTCAAAACTCATTTTGGCCAAAATGGCGTTTACGCCCTTTGAGCCTAAAGGTATCGATATGTATATTGTTTTTATTTTTGTATGTTATGTAGTTAGTATGTACGTTTATATATCCATGTATATGTGTAGTTTATATTGATACGTAAGTGTAGTAAATTTGTTTTTTTTTCTATTAGTTTCGTAATTAGTTTTGCACCTCCTTTTGACAAATATTTAATTCATGTCTCCACTACCTAAAGGTTGTCTGGAAGAGATCGCTTGTTAGCGATAAGACCGCCTTTTGTTCAACCTCTGTCTATTTCTATGTCATCTTTGTTTTGGTTTTTGTTTTGTTCGAGGTATGCAATAAAGAATATTTATTATTATTTATTATAAAATTAACAAACAAATTCAGTGATCACCACCCCGATGCATTACCTTTCAAAACGATATTTAAAAAAAATCAAAAAGATCTGTAGAAAACTGATTTTCTGACGGAAAAAAAGTAATTCATTGAGGATATTATTACCTAACTAATGGTAGTATTTTGTACATACTCAACTCATGGAGGTGCGGGCCATACAATATTGAGTACCCACCAGTGGACCTTGTTATGGTAACAGTGGTAATTATCTCATCAGAAATTACTGCATACATATTTGTAAACCCTCACAAATCATATTGTAGGCTACTACGACAAAAAATAAATAAGTTGTCGTTTTTTGAATGACAAATTGTATTAGTCAAATTAAATATTTACGTTATACCCTATAAATAACTTATTCCCAAACTTTTTAAACAACTCATTTTAATGTCATTATCATTATTGCTACAGAAAATGAATGTGTGTTATGTGTTTACCTGTACATACAAGTTAAATATAGTCATACCTTTTTGGTTGCAGATAACGGATTGGAATATAACACAGTGTATTGATAACCACTTCGTTATCAATAAGAGATCATTATGTCCCGATCAAATGCTGCCAACATCACTAGGAGTGACGGGCGCGTTGTTCATGTTGACATTAGTAGCACTCACATTGCTCTACTTACGGCCACGCATTAATCAAATTCTATTTGACCATGGTCTTTGCTTGAAATGTGTGCTGGGAACTAAAGACGAATTTGATGATCCAAGGAAAACGCATGATGTCTTCATATCGTATTCGCACAAAGATTTAGAGTGCGCTAAGAAATTGATTGATACACTTGAGAAGCGAGGGCATTCAACTATAGAACACTGCCGAGATTGGCTGCCAGGGGAATCTGTATCTCAGCAGATTGCTCACTCCGTCTTAAGCGCACGCCGGACATTATTACTGGTGTCAGATAATTACGCTAATTCCAAGTGGGGTCTTGAAGAATTCCACGCTGCTCATGCACACGCTATGGAACACGGCTGCGCTCGTGTGATAGTGGTACTTTGTAAATTACAATCACCTCAAATATTACCTGAAGACCTTCAACTTTATCTTAAAAACAATACTTATCTTGACTTGAGCGACCCTTACTTCTGGGAAAAAATGTGGCGAGTTATGCCAGAACCTCGACCTGTTGAGCCGCCTGTAATTTCACTATTACATGATAAAGACGCATTATATTATGGTAATAGACAAAATGTTATTGCGGCTACATTGTCGATATCACGGCAGTCTTTGGACAAAGATCTACTACATTCCGAGTTGGTACTTGTTCCACCCATACTAAAATCTGATAGCCCGCATTCTTCGGAGCCGGGTTCACCAGTAACTCCAGTGGTGAAAGAACCCCCACAACTGGGCAATGACAAATACGCTCTGCCGTGTAATATCCAGCCTATAACATCGGCTTCTGTGTTAGGTTTAATAAGACGACTAGCTCCGGATGAAGATATGGAGCAAGTTCAGGATAACCCTCGGAATGATTCCCACGAATTGCCCGTTACTCCCGTGGTCGAAGCAACCCCACAATTTTGTTGCAAAAAATCAGCAATTCTGTCGAATATTCATCATGAGACGCCAGTACTTGCAACACACGCGACTTTTTCGCCTAGCGCCTGTTAGAATACAGTTACAGAATTTAACCAATACAAGTAATAAAGCATTTATTAGTTCGTTATTAGTAATAGATTATTTACGTTTTAATGGAGTAGTACAATAGAAATAAGTACTTCGTGTTTTTTAGGGTTCGTTAGTTTAATTAGAATCATGTTATTTACAATTTTACATCAAAAAGTAAAAAGAGAACCCGTTGTAAGATCACATTTTTGTCCGTCCGTCTATCTCATTAGGCATCCGTTTGTCTATCAAAATCCATTATCTTGGGAACATGCGAATAATGTTGAGTTGAAATTAATACCATATATACATAACTTATTTATTCGTTATTTACCTACATAACTAGGTACACATAAATGTAAATAAGAAATAACGAATTTATATGAAAAACGCAAGAAAATGGATACCTACAGAATGTAGCATTTTTGTACACAATCTTAGCAATACCATCTAGGAAATTCCTAAATTTCAATGAATTTATGATAATTTGAAATTATTGAAATATTGGCAATGAATATTGTTTAGCTCAGTTGGATAATAACTCTGACACATATTTTGTTCTTGGTTTTTCTATGCAATTAAGTCTATATTTATTGTATAATGATTAAATGTATGTTTATTTAAAGCCTTATTTAGCTCACAGTCCACCTGAGTAAAATTGTCTCACAGCCTTAAGGCATCGACTATAAAGACAAAATTCTAATTATTATTTTATCGTCCATCTGATGCCATCCTTAGTATCAATAATAAGGAAAATTGCAATCATATCGACTGGGTGCCTATGTAACATTTTGTGCTCTCTGGTATATTTTTAGCCATCGCATCGGAAGTTTTGCAATATAAATATCTCGAACTTGCGTTATCGGAGTAGAATTATTTAAATAAACGCTGGAATTTTAAAAACGTTTATATTGCTTGATAGATATATATAATCATTCATATTCAAAACGACGCAATATTATGTAAGTTATACAGGGTGTAATCGTAAAGTGTTGCCAGGCCATAATTTCGTAAATATAGCAGATACCAGAAAACTTCTAACTGATATCGAAAGTACGTTAGTTACCCAACGAGTAAAATTACACTAATAGCTTTTTTGAAATAAAATCAGAAATATCTCGAATATTAACTTCAAACCCTTCCATACATTTAGTACGTAACCATTCATTCAAAGAGTAGTTTAATACGAATATTTTTTTTATTTAAGAATAAATCATTGATGAATTATTTCATAAACGGTAGTATTATTATTTTATTACAATGTATTCGTACAAAGAACGAATCTCTAACAGTTTTATCTGTTATGACACCCGACATTTTTTAAGGCTAGTCGTCATACTAAATGTATGGGAGCGTTTTAACTTAGTATTTTTAATATTACTCCATCTATTTAGAAAAAGTTATCAATGCAATTTTACTCGTTGGCTAACGCACTTTCGATATCAGTTGAAAGTTTTCTGATATCTGTTTTATTTACGGAATTATGGCCTGGCCACACTTAACGATTGCACCCTGTATATCTTTTTATATACATATAACGTCAGAGTCAGAGTCACAGGATGGTAAGCAACTATTACCTATAATTGCAATGTACCAATTTGACATTAGATCCAAGCATTAGATATTTTAAAATAAGTTGGTCTACATTATGATTTATGATATTGTACTAAAATATAATTTCATTTCATGAATACATATGGCTGTATGTGAAACGATGTGTACGATAATAGGTACCTAATAAATTTATATAGGAATTGTATTATGTACAAAAGTAATTAAAAAATCTTCGCAGTTAGGTTAGGTTAGTATTTTAAAATTATAATAAAGATTTCTAAAATACAGTTTTCTTTAAGTGAACCATTTCCGAAACATCAGTTCCCAAAGTCGTAACAAGTGTGTCGTCCCAGCCGTCCTCTTATTTTTAAACTACGGGATATTAAATTCTAATGAATAGGTAATGGTGATGCATATAAATAAACTTTTTTAACGATTTTATCAAATTATATAATTTAATAAAATATATAGGTATATGTTATCTTACCTATTCTCGTAAGGCCCACCATACTAATTTCTTTAAATCATATATTATGCTTTGCTGAGAAAGGAACAGTGCCGAATTTCGTTTGTATGTAAAATCAATCGAACAAAGGAAAAGCGACATTATCGAGTTTATGAAAAGTTCAAATTTCATTGAAGTGGAGTGTTCATTGTAATGTACATTGGGCCTTACGAGGTTATGCTACGCAATCCTAATTGCGCGAGTCCAACGTGCATTTATTTGGCCGGTTTTCTTTTTGGTGTATATCGGATATATGAGATATATATTTAGATATGTATGAGATATAATATTTGGTGTATAATGTATGTGGGATAGTTTAAAACAAAGAACTTTGCTGGTCTAGATCGCACCTGAGACGCCGTACTAAGCAGCCTGTTGCAACAAGGAACATAATATCAATTGTATTGTATTGTATTGTATTCTGGCCATTATTCCGCAACTCGACATCAAACGTGCCTATTTTACGTAGTCCCAACGCTGGCGCAGTACTTGTTGGGGACTTCACATACACCCTTCAATTTCTTTGCAGGTGATTCCTCACGATGTTTTCCTTCACCGTAAAGCACATAATATCAATATTTAAATAAATAAAGTAAATACCTACTTAAATATTTTTTGGAAATCTTTACACAAATCGATCTAGTCTCACGCTAAGCTCAATTGAGGCTTGTGATGTGGGTACCAGGCGACGACTATATATTATATATGTATAGGCCCACGGCTTGAGGTACAATGCTTCTAAGAGCGAACTGATGGTGTTTACAGCGCTGGGTGTCAAAACAGACGACCAGTTGTTGCCCTCAGTCAAACTCAATGGCACCGCTCTGAAGGTAGTGAAAAAGGTTAAGTACCTGGGGCACTGGGTTACCGCGACGCACCATGATGATGCTGACCTCGAGATCTGGCTGTGCCCTGGCCACGACATTGGTCTAAGGCGACTGGCTAAGGCGATCAGCGTCGAGCGAATTAAACAAAATCAAGACCGCTAAAGAAGCATGCCACGACAATTCGCTGTGGGCTAAATCGCGCGCGAATTTTTAAAGCGTTAAAATCCTTTCAAATTTAATGTTTTTTCTTAGTTTTATAGCAATCAGTATCAAAAAGATAATAGATTTTTAGTTAAACGTCAAAAACTAAAAAAAGTGCGATTTTTTTTCCGTTTTTTACGTCCTATGCCCAAATTATTTTTTTGTTTTTCTTTTAATACATTTTCGTATATATCTATAAGGCCTTCATAATATACCAAAATTGCAGCTTTGCAACTCGACTTGCGATTTGTATGAAAAACTTAGATAGCGGGCCTCCTGCCTATGGAATTTCGGGTTTATACTTTCAACTACAAAGTTCACAGACCTAATTTTACCCTTAAATTAAAGAATATTAAGTGCGCTATAAGGTTATTATTGCATGTTTTTCGTAGCATAATTAGATGAGGCGATATTAAGTCGAAAACGTTAGCAAAACACAAAATTTTATCTAGTTTTATCTAGTAGTAATTTTAGTTAGTTAGTTAGTTTAGTAGTTATCTAGTAATCTCTGAAACTATAAGACCTACAGTAATGCATGTTAGCTCAACTTGTTGGAAATTTATTAGTCTTTAAACGTTTATTAATATATGATATAAAAAAACGAAAGGTTTTTTAAATAAAAATCAGAAACTAAAAAAATGGCCGTAAATTTCGCAGTTTTTCACGTACTACCCAGCTAGCACAACTTTTTTTTGCTTGCAAAATATGGTTTTATACTGTCCTATGATGTCTAAACAACATACCAAACATGCAGCGATACTACTTGATTTGCGAGTTTAGGGTAAAATTATGTACGATTTGACCGTACTAAGCTGACATTGAAATTAACTTTTTTGTGATAGTTAAGCTAATTGGGTGTCCTTACAAGTGAAAATTCCCAAATACCCGAAAATTTACCAATTGTTTATTTACTTTTAATTAATGTAGGTATACAAGTAAGCGTTGAACGGTGCGGTGGCGCCGTCCACACGAGCGAACTTGGTGCGGACCGCACCAAATCCTGTGGGAAAACCATCGAACCGACCGCACCGTCAATAATAATAATAATGTCGGCGGACCGCTGAACACACCATCGAGTTTGGTACGGAGCGGACCAAGTTCGCGGTGCGGAGTGGACCATGTTCGAACGTCTATTAACGCTCTTACTTGCGCGACCGGCTAAGGCGACCAGCGGCGCGGCGGGCGGCGATATTAAACGCACTGGCGGTTTGAGCCATGCCACGACTTCGAGCGGCGCGAACGGTCTTAGCGGCGGCACGTATCGGGCGGAATTTTCAAGATCAAAATATTTTGTTTTATTCGCTCCGCGATGTTGGACACAGAGGCGTTTATAAGTAAAATTTTAAATAGGCCTGCCTTGTGGATGGCACAGCATTCGCAACACAAGTTGCGGCATGTAATAAAACGGTTATGGGAAGAAATAAAAGAACATTTTCCGAATCAGAGCGGTAAGTTTAATATTATTGTATATTAAATAGGATTGCTTACAAAATAATTTATAAATAATAATTTCGAGACACTGAAGGGCCACTTTTGATAATGATATTTTGCGTCCTTTGATTACGTCCCATTCGCTCACCGCTTAGGCACTTAGACCGTTGTCGTGGTATGCTCACCGCTTAGATCGTTTTCGCCGCCCCGCTTGCCGCGGTCGCGGTCGCCTTAGACCAATGTCGTGGCCAGGGCATAAGAAGTAATATGTTGATCCGCAGGTTTGCAAAGTGTACTAACGATGTAAAGACTACTCTATTTAAGGCATACTGTCAGTCATTCATTTTATACTTGCAGCCTGTGGGTCGACTACACTCAAAAAGCATACAGCGCCCTAAGCGTCCAATATAATAACGCATTTAGGATGCTGCTAGGGCTGCCGCGCCACTGTAGCGCGTCAGGATGCTTAGCCAAGTAGCCAATCGCTTGCGCTTAATCGTCAATCGTAAACGAAAGACAGCTACCTGTCTTTGTCACACTAATATGAAAGAGTGACAGAGAGGGAAAACTACGATTGGTACGCTACTATTAAAAAAAAAAAATCGTCCTTATGCCCTGGCCACGACATTGGTCTAAGGCGACTGGCTAAGGCGACCAGCGGTGAGCGAATTAAACAAAATCAAGACCGCTAAAGAAGCATGCCACGACAATTCGCTGTGGGCTAAATCGCGCGCGAATTTACTTGCGCGACCGGCTAAGGCGACCAGCGGCGCGGCGGGCGGCGAGATTAAACGCACTGGCGGTTTGAGCCATGCCACGACTTCGAGCGGCGCGAACGGTCTTAGCGGCGGCACGTATCGGGCGGAATTTTAAAGATCAAAATATTTTGTTTTATTCGCTCCGCGATGTTGGACACAGAGGCGTTTATAAGTAAAATTTTAAATAGGCCTGCCTTGTGGATGGCACAGCATTCGCAACACAAGTTGCGGCATGTAATAAAACGGTTATGGGAAGAAATAAAAGAACATTTTCCGAATCACAGCGGTAAGTTTAATATTATTGTATATTAAATAGGATTGCTTACAAAATAATTTATAAATAATAATTTCGAGACACTGAAGGGCCACTTTTGATAATGATATTTTGCGTCCTTTGATTACGTCCCATTCGCTCACCGCTTAAGCGCTTAGACCGTTGTCGTGGCATGCTCACCGCTTAGACCGTTTTCGCCGCCCCGCTCGCCGCTGCCGCGGTCGCCTTAGACCAATGTCGTGGCCAGGGCATTAGACCAATGTCGTGGCCAGGGCAAGCCTCCTAGCTACAGTTGCGGACAGAGTGGAAGGGGCCTTTTGCTTGCCTGGACAGACCTACATATTTTACATTAAGCTAATTTAGTTTTAAGATTACTAACATAATTATCTTGTTATACTATGTGGAAAAAAATCTGAAATAAATGAATATTATTATTATATAGATACTTTAAGATACATAGACAGCCATGACCAAGGAACAAATATTTGTGATAAATAAATACACAAATCATGCCCTCGCCGGGATTCGAACCCGGAAACTCCAGCTTCGTAGGCAGTCGTGTCACTACCAATTAGGCTACGGAGGCTGACAAATATTTAATTGCATATTTGAAAAAACTAATGTAAACTACAGCGACAAATTAATTTTAAGTAATTCGGATTTAATATGTATTATTTTTGTACAAAAATTCGTGCCTTACCTTATACTTAGGTGTCGGTATTTTGTTTTCTTGTCGTATGTAAGTACCTATGTATACAAACATAACATGATGCGCTCGTAATGTCCATAAATAATAAGCTAACATAACAATGCATCTTTGATCTGTGTAACACCCACTGTAATGAGGTTTTTCTTTTAAATAATCATTGTTATTGAAACATGACTAAATTTAGATAAGTAAGTAATAATTTCACCACTTCTGTCGACTAGTAAAACGAAATATTTGTTTATGTGGGATTTTGTCACATTTATTAATGATGAGTATTTTCCTCGCCTATTTATTAGTTCTTTCAATGCTCGTGGAATCGATTACCTAGTTTCTAAATTACCGTCATGGGATTCATGGGTTTAATGATAATGATACATATCACGCGATATGCTGATTGTACATTTTCTTACACATGAATATAAATTGTTTTGGAAATACTAATTCACTCAAAAATGGTCCCAACAGAATAGATGAACCTGTGTATTTACTACGAGCGGTATAGCTCGTGCCCCAGTAGTATACGAAAAAAAATTAAACGAACCTAACAACTTGCATTATTTCATAATCACGCACTTTGAGAACACAATTTCGGTTTTTTCATTATCACCTAATTAAAACCTTAAAATATTGAGTTCAAATACATTTTTAGTTAAAGATATTGTTATTTATATATACGTATCAGTAGTACCTAATGTAAAAATACATCTAAGAACGTGTGTCAATTATATGTCAAGGGACAACACAATTCAAAGTCAGCCATTATTGTTTATTTTTTTGGTTTTCTACTGGCGTACGGTATAACGCGTGAAGACTAAAGGCCAAGCCACACCGGATGCGTGAGCAGCACGTACGCGTGCACGTGTGCCTGGCGTGTGCGTTGTAGCATATGTAAATGTCATATTAAGGTGCATTCAGACCAAACAAACATTCGCTATTCTAACGCCCCCACTCTACGAAATTCGATCGTTACACAAAACGTGATTGGTTGATTTCGTAGAACGGGGGATAGAACAGCGAATGCTCTTTTGGCTTGAACGCACCTTTAGGTGGTACACCGCTCGCGTGGCGTGCACGTGGACGTCACGTGCAAGCGGTATACCATCTACTATGTGACATTTCAGACACTACTGCACGTGCCTTTATTTTTTTCTCCATCTCGCTTATACTCGCGTATTGGTACGTAGGAGGGTTATAGAAAGAAAGTCTGCGTTAAACTCACGGACCTAGCTCATGGTAAGCACACTGCGCTAGTTTTATAAGGTTGTATTTTATTGCGGTCAGTTTACAAAATTATGGTAGGTTTCATAAAAATGTTCTAATAGAATTATAAAGACAGTGCTCGTTCCGGAAATCTCGACATAGGGTTTTAAGAGACAATGGGAGCCTTCTTTATTTCATACCATCATATTTCTGAGTACCTATTTTCTTTTATGCTGTCCATTTTCGTAATGTTGAATTTATGGATAAATTTTGGGTTATTTCTAGTCAGAATCATTTCTTTCAATCCCAAAAGGAAAAAAATGTTCCAAAATTTCCATACCTTTTCCAGATTTCCTCCTTAGGCCAGACTTACAGCTGTAAATTCTTACATAACTTATAGGGACGGAGCTATACTAAAGAATGAGAGGTGGATATCACTATCTCATTCCTTAGTATAGCCCCGTCCTTATAACTTACGTAAGCCCTTACAGGTGTACGGCTGACATTACCGCCATACAAAGTGTATGGAATATGATAACAAAATAGGAAAAAATGTCCCTTCGTGATTCTGAGTAGAAATGAGTTCTGAGTAGTAGAAAAAAAATGTCCAAAAATTTCCATCCATTTTCCAGATTTCCTCCTTTGTTAGGCCAGACGTACACCGTTACCGCCATACAAAGTGTATGGAAAATGATAACAAAATACGAAAAAATGTCCCTTCGTGATTCTGAGTAGAAATACTGCAACCCGTAAATTCAAAATTATGAAAATGGACAAAATATAAAGAAATGTTCGTCTCTGTTTCTTCCCCTGATATGATTACTATCAAAAATATAAAATGGGCACGCGTTTATAAAATTGTACCTAAATACACAATGTGCCGTATGTACACTTTCGGACAAAATAATTCCGTAAATCCTAATCGGAAATCAATCATTATCACTATCATTAGTGTCTCATATGCCTAGCCTGTGAAGCCCCACAATAAATTTCCACGATTCTATTACGTATTCTAATTATTTTAAAGCAAAGGCCCATGAGCCTAGTGTTAAAATTACAAATAAGTACTTACAAATAATAATTGTATACCTACCTACTCTACCATTCACAAACAAGGTGCGGAACTCAAAATTTCGACTATGTAGTAAACAATCAAATACCTACACAACCTTCAAATCCGCTTATTTACAATACTATTGTTTAATAATATTCATCATCATCATCATCATCATCAGCCTATGATAGTCCACTGCTGGACGTAGGCCTCTCCTATTAACTATGCGTGTAGACGCATTAGGAGGTAAATGCCCATAATCGCCACGCTGGGCAAGCGGATTGGCGATCGCAGTAATGTGTCCACTATGATGACGCTGCTGCCCATCATAATTTTTTTATCAAATAATGGTCAGTGACACTTCAATCCCTTAGTCGACTTTGACGACACCCGCAGGAGGAGTTGGGGTGATGACAAATACAGGGTGTAATCGTTAAGTGTGGCCAGGCCATAATTCCGTAAATATAACAGATATCAGAAAACTTCCAACTGATATCAAAAGTGCGTTACCCGACAAGTAAAATTGCATTAATAACTTTTTCTAAATAGATGGAGTAATATTAAAAATACTAAGTTAAAACGCTCCCATACAATTAGTATGACGACTAGCCTTAAAAAATGTCGGGTGTTATAACAGATAAAACTGTTAGAGATTTGTTATTTGTACGAATACATTGTAATAAAATAATAATACTACTGTTTATGAAATAATTAATCTAACATTTATTCTTAAATTAAAAAAAATATTCGTATTAAACTACTCTTTGAATGAACGGTTACGTACTAAATGTATGGAAGGGTTTGAAGTTAATATTTGAGATATTTCTGATTGTATTTCATAAAACTTATTAGTGTAATTTTACTCTTTGGGTAACGTACCTTCAATATCAGTTAGAAGTTTTCTGGTTCTGCTTTATTTACGGAATTATGGCCTGGCAACACTTAACGATTACAGGATATTCTAAACACTATGGGTAACATTTAAATATATGTTATAGCATTAAGGATGGATAAAGTTTCAACTCCAAAAGTATATTCTTTGGGAATTGAACCTTAATCAACTCATATCTTAAAGTATTTTGTCAAAATTCATATCTTTTCTATACTCATCTGACTGTATAGACGTGCGAGGCACCAGATTTTAAGTTGTTTTCCATAAATAGACTATATTTCTGACATATTGACATGCAAATCAGTATAATTTTTCGCCTAAAATATATATTTTTTAGAGTTGAAAGTCGGCAACTCCCTTAACTGTCCGCCAACCGGTATAACCACTATGTCGTATTCATATGTAAGTATCCTCCTGCCTGTAGGTTGTTTTACTTGTTTTGTATACGAGTATACCCACCTAAGTTACCCTAATATTTTTTTTTGTTTTATTGTATCTATAAGTACCTACGCTGTCATAGTTAGAACTTAACGTTTGACTGCCTACTATTCGCTACATGGAGTCTCATATTAGATAGTATACTTAATACTTATGTTAACCCTTAATAAGGCATCAGTCACACCTAAATTTCATTGGGTTTGACACATATTCATTGACAGAATAAGTTTCAAAATAAGGTGATAAATATATTACCATTGCCCTATTAAGGGTTAATATAAATGTTGTATTTATAGGAACAGGTTTTCTGTCAATTCTTTTCTTTACTTCTCTGCGGAGCGGTCGAGATACTCGTGAACTTGACACGTCCAACCTGTCTTTACGCTCGTTCGTTCCTAGGAGACACAGTATCATATAAATACCAACTTATCTGATGCTGTTGGCCAACTGCGGAACTATAAAAATTTGGCTGCACCCGCGTTCTGGTGGCGCCACGCTCAACATCAAACAGCTGTGTGCCGTGCATATCCGTGACCCCCTCTCCCGTCCCGTCGCAGTCCTCACCAGTTTAGTACCGTTCTCGCGCCAACCCAAGCGCGTCGCGTCATACCGAGTAGCATCTTGCTATCTACGACGGTAGAAAACTTCGCGATTTGTTTACACGCGAGTGGAATCTGAATTGGCACCGATTTCTTTCTACGTGTCGTGTATTTTGATAGTGATTGAAGACTTATGAGAAGACACTCAGTGAGAAGGGTGCAGGAGACCGTGACGAAGCCCAGAGGACAGTTGCTCCGGCGCAGCAGCTGATTGCGATATTCGCGTGAAGAGATTGGCGCACGCGAACCTCCAAGGTGGGTTTTACATTCTGTTGCAATATTAGCACGCGCAATAGTTACGACTATTACTTAGTTTACTTTAGTAATAAGTTCAAAAACGGATACGTAGGTACAACTGTTATTTGTCGGCCAGTGGAAAGTTTGATTTTTAAGCTAAGTCAATCGTGGAACCAGTATCGTGCTTTATTAGAGGTTCGTAGCTAACCCACCTAATAGGCCCCACCTTGCGCATGGTATTTTGTTCCACAGCAGTGGAGACGAGGCTGCTTGTTTGTGTGCACGATTCGCAGAACCGGTCGACGGTCGAATGACGACGGCTCCAAGCTGCTAGCAAAAAAGTAGTAACCCTGTATGAATCTCGGGTGTAGATAAGACTTTATAGATATAGCACGGTGTCTGGCGTCCATCACACGATTAAATTAGACGCGTCAATACACTATCGCGTAACAAAGACCGCTGAATGCTTAAGAATTCGTCTCATTCTGTCATTGTAGGTTACTATCTGTTTGTCGTAAAATAAATGCCATACATAGTAAGTATTTATCGTTAAGTAGGTATCACGTTGTATTTTTTTTAAATGACTGTAATGGTTTAAAACTGCAATATACATAAGTATGTAGGTATTCCCGTACATAGTAAAGTCTACCTATTGACAAAGTACCTACTTAAGCATTATTGTCAGGTACTGGGTAACTGCCAAGTACAATAGGTACGTTACTTGCCAATAAGTTATATGAAATTATCAACAATGCCATGGATAAGGGAGCAAGTATCTAAACACCTAACTTACCAAGCCGAAAAGTATCGTTTGTTCTTTTCGGTCTCATTGACATATTGATAAGACCGAAAAGGACAATGCTTATCGGCTAATGCAATGCTAAGTCATGAGATGTTTATGAATACAAAGGGGAAAGGTACCATACCCCATACTTACTACCGCAAACTTTGAAATTCATACATTTCGAGCATTTGTCTCTGCCACTCCAAGAAAGGCGTCATAAGGAGACGGATGCTCGAAATTTGCGAACTTCAAAGTTCACGGAAAGCCTACTCTTATGACTAGTTAAAAATGTCGGAACTGGTTACCTAGAAACAGTTAATGGTACCAAGGGATTTATTATTGTAAAATTAAACGAACTTACCTGAAGTGAAGTTCTATTTCAATTTTACGAATTTCACCATCATGGAACACTATGCAGCAGCATGGAATGTTGTGCTAGACTTCACAATTTATAAAGCTCCTTAAAAAAAACTTGAACGCATCCATTTCTCACGATGTGACAGTGTCGTCCCTCTATATTAACTATCAGTTTGAAGTTAAACACGAAACAACCTTAAACAAAACTTGGGAAACATTTATGATAAATGGGATAGGGTGGGTTGTTCCATGATGGTGAAATTCGTAAAATTGAAATAGAACTTCACTTCAGGTAAGTTCGTTTAATTTTACAATTTTACTCTTTCACCATCATGGAACACTATGCAGATGTTTAAAGCCAAGGTTGTGAGTGTAGCAGGTTTTAAATAAAAAGTGATTTTATATTTAAAACTAAAACATATATTTATATAATTGTAATTGAACAATTATTAAAAAACAAGGAACATCAATAATCATCTAATAATATTCATAACTAACATTCAACTTTAACAATTATCCAGAATAGCATTACTAAAATTATTCTGTAACAATGGCCTATTATAATACTGAGCAAAGATAGCTGAGTTTGGCCCCCAACCGGCGCATTTTCTTATGGCCTCTATGGATACGCCTGCTCGGAGAGCCGCGGAGGTTGATGAATGTCTAGTAGAATGGGCTGAATAGATATTCGTGTCTATTCCGCCTTCTTGCAGGGTAGACTTTATCCATCGTGCTATGCTCTGGGATGACGCTTTTTTATAGGGTCTTTTATAAGTCAGAATAAGGTATTTAATATCATTTCTTTCATCTCTAGTCTCATTCATGTAAGCTACAATGGTCTTAACTGGGCAGATCTCAGGCTTAGCATCATAAAAAGGAAGTCTTAAGATAGGTTG
Organism: Thaumatotibia leucotreta; assembly: GCA_025490895.1. Lineage (NCBI taxonomy): Eukaryota > Metazoa > Arthropoda > Insecta > Lepidoptera > Tortricidae > Thaumatotibia > Thaumatotibia leucotreta. The sequence goes on along the minus strand of JALPQI010007878.1, from coordinate 24,094 downwards.
CTCAGTTCCAGGTCTAGAAGTTTTTATAATATCTGTTATATGGATGGTTATGCCCGTATTGTTAAGGGTTATATTCTCTAATTTAATAAGGGACAAGGTTTGAATCCTTTGTCCTGTTGTAAGGGCTAAAAGTGTTACTAGTTTACGAGTTAATTTTTCAATCCCTATAGACTGGTTTGGATACCATTGTGTTAACATATTTAATACAACGGCAGGGTCCCATGTAGTGCTGTACTTGGGTTTAGTGGGTTTTTTCTTGAATACCCCTTTAAAAAATCTCTTAATACTGTCGTCTGAGCCTATTTTTGGGTCTATTAGTAAGGCTAGTGCAGATCTGAAGCTATTCAAAGTTCCATAGGAAGCACCAAGGTTAAAGCGTTCTGTTAAGAAGGTTAAGATATTTGGAACTGAGCTCACATAAGGTTCGAATTTATGTTTATTACAGAAGGTCCACCACGCTTTCAGTCCGGTATTATGCTGTTTTAAAGTATTAGGGGATAAGGATGAAATCATTATATCAAGTGATGATTGTGGGACCTGCCTTCTCTTTAGGGCTTCGCAGAGAGCAGTCCTGCAGCCAGGGTAAGTGTTCGATGCATAGGATGAGGTTCCCTGAAATTTGACAGTAATAATGTTTTACTTGGGTGGAATAGTATTGGTTGTGTAACTAATAGGGAATTAAATAGCGGGAACCATGGTTGTGTGGTCCAGAATGGAACAATTAAGATGCCCATAGCTTTGTCATTTTTTATTTTATTTAGGGCTTTTAGTACTAAATTAAATGGAGGAAATGCATAGAAAAATATTTCTGTCCATCTTATGGTGAAAGCATCGATTCCGACAGAGTCTGGATCTTTTTTCCAGCTGATGAACCGTGTACATTTGTTGTTTAAACGTGAGGCAAATAGGTCAATGTCTGGTGTACCAAAAACATCAGTTATTTTTTCAAATGCTGTTTGGGATAATTCCCATTCTATGTTCGATTTTCTTGATTCATAGTCAGCATCTACATTTTCCTTAGTATTAACGTAAGAGGCAAAGATGAAGATATTTTTCAGTTCACACCATTGCCAGATTTTACGTGTAATGTGATTTAAATGAGGGTATTGAACACCTCCTAATCTATTTATATAAGAAATCGCGGTAGTATTATCGATTCTCAAAAGTATTTCGCAATTCTGGTAATTGTTTGCTAAGCATTTGAGTCCGAAATAGGCGGCTTTTAATTCAAGGTAATTTATGTGATGATCTTTTTCCTCTGGAGTCCATGATCCTGATACTCTATTATTGTTACTGACTGCTCCCCAACCGGATCGGGAAGCATCTGTGAATAGTTCTAGGATATAATTTTGCTGTCTAATGGGGTTACCAGGGCTCTCTAATTTATAGAGCCACCAATCTATGTCTGGTTGAATTATCTTTGAGACTTTCATGATGGCGTCATAATTATCATTATGTAATTTCAGGGCCAGGAATCTTTCCCTCTCTAACATCTTGGTGTATAAGAGACCGTATTTCATTCCTGGGCATGCAGAGTTTAAAAGACCTAGTAACTGAGCAAACTCTCTTATTTTACAATTATTTTTACTTTTAAAAGATAATAAGGACTTTCTCAGACTATCAATTTTATTAGGTGGTAGGGACAGAGTCATGTTTGAGGAGTTTAAGAGAAAGCCCAAATATTTACATTGTTTGCTGGGAGTAAGGCAGCTCTTTTCCTGATTGATGGTGAATCCTAAGGATTCTAAAAGTGAACAAGTAATGTCTACATTATTTTGACATGTGCTATAGCTATCACTAATGCATATAATGTCATCTAAATATATAGATATTATTATGTTACGTTCTCTGAGATATGATACAACTGGTTTTAAGATTTTTGTAAAGACATAGGGAGCAGTGCTCAGACCATATGGAAGTACATTGAAGGAATACAGCTTTTCTTGGAAGGTAAAACTCAAAAACTTTTTGTGATCCTCAGATATCCTGACATGGAAGTATGCTTCTTTCAAATCTATAGTTGCCATATAACAGCCATGGCTCATGAGTTTGTAAACAGTACGGATATCTTCTAATTTGAAATGTTCAGTTTTAACAAACTTGTTAAGACTCTGTAGGTTCAGGATGAAACGCAGGGTACCATTTTGTTTTGGCGTAAGAAATATTGGTGAAAGATATTGGTCATCTCGAGGCTCAACTTCAGATACGGCACCTATGCTTAATAATTGTTGTATTTCATTCTGTATTTGTGTTGTTTCAACTTTAGAATGATGACGGGATTTTAGTTCACATCGCACAGGTATTGTTTCATGGAATGGAATTTCATAGCCTATAATCCATGATAGTATAGTTTCATCCTGTGTAATAAGCCTCCAGTTATTGTAATAATAAAAAATTCTACCCGCTTTTACCTTGTTGTTCAACGGCGACGGGCTGGACGTGAATGGTGATGCTTGTAGTTCTTCTTGTTGTGGTATTTTGGCCCGCCTCTTGGTTTGTAGCTGCTCTCCTGCTGATGCTGTGTTGGACGTTGAGACGGGCTTTTCCAGTTTAAATTCTTGTGCTGGGTAAACTTTGTAGGTAGTTTTGGCTTGTTTCCTTGTATCTTTAGATTGGAACTGGTTTTCTCTACTGCTTTGGCAGTTTTTAGGCGTTCACCCAGGTCATCTCCAAAGAGATATGTCCCAATAGGAACATCAGTAACTGCTTGTTTAACACAATTCTGTAGAGAGGTCAGTATGAAATGTCGCCTAGTGAGTGACTCATAGTGGTTCATGTTACAAATTATTTTTCCCGCATCATTTATGCTCTCCACCAACTTGATACTGTTTATATTACCTTTGGTGACTTCAGTTAACATAGCCCCAAGGCATGACAAGACCTTTCCTAGCAGGTTCTGTCTGTATTCAAACTTCTTGTCACGTTTGAGGACATTATCGGAAATGGCAGCAATAATCTCAGAGTTTGGTTTGGGAGCGGTGGCCATGGGGAAATTTCCCGGTGTTGGGTATCTCTTTAGTAAAGATGTGAGGTTATCTTTATTTATACCTGATATTATTATGTTCGTCCATCTGTCTGCTACCTCTTTACGAATGTTTTGTCCTTTCTCTTCGGTTGCTAATCCTTCATCTCCCAGTACTGCCAGAAACTCCTCAGATAGCGTCTCTGCAAATTAGCATAGAAAGTAATTATAATTCTATAAGTGTTTGTGATACTTAGGGCTAAAGTCACTTTCCAAAGGCGTGATTCTATCAGAAGCAGTTGAAGCATCACAACGCAATTGAGCTCAAGGTCAAGGTCTGCCCTCTCGTGACAGCTCTAAAAACATAGACCATGTATATTAAGCCATTTTATCAATAATTGATACAATATTGCTTGTGTGCTTATGATCAGAGGTCTCTGTCTGTCCTCTCGTGACAGCTCTAAATTTATGGACCGTCTTGCGGTCCAAAGACCAAGAGGAAAAATAAATATTTATTTTATTTATTTACAATAAAATAGTTTTATATTACGCTCTTTCTGTTTGCCCTCGCGTGACAACTCTAAAAAATATATAGAACGTAAGGTCGTAATAAAATGGTACACACCTGAATCAAAGAAACTACACCCAGGTTGAGGTTCTGTGGGTGTTTCTGTTTCTAAATTTCGTAAAGGTTTTACTTCTATAACTGGTTCATCACTCTCGGCCTCCGAAACCAGTTGTTGCCTGTCTTCAGGCGGCGATGGGTCGACGTTCTCGTTTGTGTAGTTTTGCAGTTTTCTTCTTTTCTTAGCGAGTTTTTCTTCAAGTTTATTTATTTTGTCCTGAATTTTCGCAGGATCCTTCGTTCTTTTTCCCATTGTTAATATGCACTTTTCACTTTACGTTTAGAGAAAAAACTTGCGGCAGTTACACGAAATTTTTTCAGATGTACTTGTAAAAGGCGCGGAAACGGATAGAAAAAAATAGAATGTTTCATAGACAAGGCAATATGTCTCGGCGCGCAGTTCATGAAAGATACGGCTAAAAAAATAATTCGAACGGTGTTTGGCGATACTTGACAAAGTCAACGCTCAAAAGTTTCATAGACGTATAAATTTACGTGAAACAAAGAGAAGCCGTAATATTTAGCTAATAGTAACATACCTGTTCCGTTGTGTATGACGTAATTGCCATTATTTACTTGTAAGGTTACCAAAACAAACCGGTGTCCGACTTGAATGTCGATCGTCATCCTCGTTAAATTTGCAGTCTTCGATGTAATTCTTCTCTTTAACCACATTATAGACGTAATACGTACATCTTTAAACTTATTTTCATTGACGAATTCACAATAAAAACTTATTTTAAACTTAAAATAAGGGAACGACATGAAGTCTTTTTGGCACAAAAAACCATAGTGAATATAGAGGGACGACACTGTCACATCGTGAGAAATGGATGCGTTCAAGTTTTTTTTAAGGAGCTTTATAAATTGTGAAGTCTAGCACAACATTCCATGCTGCTGCATAGTGTTCCATGATGGTGAAAGAGTAAAATCTCAAAAAGGGGCCTCTTAAAACGTACCTACCTGGGATTGGGATCAAGTTAGCTGTAGGTACCTGTGTAGGCTAGCATTGTGCGGTTCAAAACATTCGTGCCGATAAATTATTAGACCAGCTACGTCCCTTTTACTACCTGCTTCTAGAGATGCTTGCAGGGATGCAGATGCAGTGCAGCTGCAGCTATCCATTATCAATAGCGTTTTTAGGGCTCTGTAGCTAAAATGGCACAAAAGGAACCCTTATACATATATTCGTTATAGTAATTAAATCTGATAACAATGTACATACAATGTAACTGAGGGATACTATTTTTATTCGATGTACGCGTGTGGGGTATTAATATAAAAGTATTTTAAAATTATATAAAGGATTCTTGAAAACATGTTTTTGTAACTTTCGAGATATCAGCTCCTCCGTCCTCTCCTCTATTTTTTAAACTACGGGGTTCACAATTCTAGATACATGTGAATAACTATTTAAACTCTTTCAATTATTTTTTGGTTTGATCAAAGTATCCTCAGACTATTAGGTATCTACTAATTAGAGACATTGTTACGGACCACGATAGTTTGTTGACTTGTAACTGTGACTCAGATAAGTAATCCCAGAATCTATTAGGATTCCATAATTTGATTGATTACATACAAATTACCTAATTATTTTAAATTAACCCGTGGTAGAGAAATGTGGAACGCTTGCAGTCCTGCCCTAATTAGTTAATTACGCACAATACTAAATATATCGTTGTTGTGTTGTTAAACCATCTGTTATTTTACAAAGTCCGGTGTTTACAGTCTCTCGAGTTACGTTGAACTTTTAGTTATGTTATCCCCTATCCTATGGTGTTAAAATCTTAAGTAAGTCATTAACAATGCGGTACATTAATATTTATTCGATAATATAGTGATAATTATTTTTTCGCAATTTAAAGAACTATTTAGCTGTATTATGTGATTTTACCTTTAACGAACGACACAGTTAGGTACTTGTACGCAACTAATGAATAAGTACGAAAAGAAAAAGGTAACCCGTCACAGTCCAATAACATTGTTACGTTATCTGAAACGACGCTCCATACTTTATAATATTTATGAACTTATCAAAATCATTTGACCCCAAGTCCGCCCATTTGATTAAATTTATATTTAGATAACGATAGTTTTTGTTAGGAATTTATAAATTTTTAAGTTAATCAATATTTTTTCGTTTTAAAACTGAAAGGTTAGCTGAATATGTTTCAGCAAATAAATAAGTTTGCCTGAGTACAAATGACTACAATGTTTCTTACTTTCTAGTTTTGCACAAAAAAAAATACTGCTGTTACGTACTACTTATCAGTAAAAACATATTTGTCGTCATTTTACATATGCTCAAATTGCTCAATATCATAAACAGAAATATAGTGTAACAACGCATCTGAAATTGTAATGTTTATGTTTCAGGTCAAAACAATCAGCATGAGCGAAGTATGAGAAATGTGGGATGATGGAGTTTAGGACGAGCTTAATATGTGTGGCGGCGTTACTGATCCTGGCGGGCAGTGAGAGCTCAGAACGATGCCCCTCCGCCACCACAGGTGGCGCACAGGTCGACTTGACATGCCTACTACCAAGTGGCACAGAAATTGAGCTCGACTGGCGAGCCCGTAAATATGTGACGCTCGAATGTGACAGCAAGGGCTCTTACACTTGTAACGAATTACCCAAAATATCACCAACGGCAGCGCCACCGACACGTGCTATGATCAAAAACTGCAAATTGCCTATGAATGAGTCACTTACTTGCACATTGCAAACTCTAGGCGCTCCCGCTGCCACTTCGCTCACACTGCGCGACGTCGCAGCTACCAATCTTACAACAGAACATGTCTTCGGTTTAGAAAACTTATCGTCACTAACTTTAGTGGGCACTGGCTTTGCACATCTACCTACAGATGCCTTAGCAGCTCTGCCCTCGCTACGAAGATTAACAGTGCGTGAAGCCCGCTTGCGTCTAACGTCTGATTCTTTAGCGGGAATTTCAGAACTGGAATATTTGGAACTATCTGCCAGCGATATTAAAGACCTTAACGCTAGCGTCTTTCGAGGACTTCAGTCGCTGCGTACTTTGAACCTGTGGGGTAATGAACTGCGTGCATTACAAAAAGGAACATTTGAAGGACTACACATGCTGGATACACTCGATCTGAGCTCCAACCCTTTGCAATCATTGGGTGACGGTATTTTAGCAACAGCGGAAAACTTACGCGTCCTGCGACTCGTAGATACGGGATTAAACAAACTAGATGAGCCAGCATTGCGTAAACTAAATTCGCTTGAAGAATTGATTGTCCTAGATGTAAGGGAATCGTTGACGGTGGGTTCACGAGCCCTATCGTTGCCAAAAGTACGCCTCGTGCAACTGGAGCGGTGTGGGTTATCCATGGTACCGGGTGATGCACTAGCAAGCGCGCATTCCCTACAATCGCTATCCTTGTCACATAACGCATTAGAGACCTTACCATCAGAACTGTTTAGCGACTTGAGAGAGTTGCGTGCACTCAATCTCAGCCACAATGTCCTTAAATCCATATCGCCTAAACTATTGCAGCCGTTATGGCGTCTGGAAGAACTCAACCTAGACAACAACCATTTAGAAGAATTCTCCGAGTAAGTAGTAGTACTTCGCCTTCTCATAAATAGAAAACGTAGTTTCTAGTACTCGCCCCCGACTTAATAATTAACCCTTTCGATATTTTTTTACTATAACAGAAGTGGCAACTAGATTTCATCTATTAGAAGCTAATTGCTCTATTTTATTCATTATATTTTGTTATACACATCAGTGAAATGTAAATTACCTGTTTTATTTTGCAGTGGTCTGTTGGAGTCCCTGGGGGTATTACGTCAATTATCGGCCCGAAACAACCGCTTGCAAATTCTGTCGCCAAAAGCTCTTCGCGGTGCGCGCGCGTTGCAGTTTCTGGATCTTGCGCACAATGAGCTTACACTGGGATCCTCTGACGTCACAGACCCGGTTACAGATGGATACAACGACTTTTCGGATGCGCGGTTATCGCCGATGATGGAGTTAATTATGCTTCAGCACTTGGACCTTGGACACAACTATATTAAAGAAGTGTTCTATGACTGGCGAAATGTCATATTAAATCTAAAGCTGCTCAATTTAACAAATAACCGAATAGAAGTCCTAGAGGTAAGCACATACCGAACTCAATACGTTAGACTTTTTAGTAAAACTTCCCGTTTTCGATAACCGTAAGGGCGAAATTTGCGCGTGTCTTTATATGAATAACCTGTCTTAGCGGCCTTATGGTTGGTAACAAAGTGGGACATTTTACTAAAGAGGCTCACATACACATGAGCGTTTTAGTAAAATCGCAAATTTTGTTCGCTTACCATAAGGACGAAATTTGCATGTATTATTAATATTCTTTTATTATATGATTTACCTAGTACTCTTCTGGTTAGCGAGTAAGTGTGACGTTTTACTACAGAGGATCACATATACATTATAAGTTATACTGCTAAATATATTATTTAGTATACAACAAATTTAACAAATATACCTGTTCAGAAACAAATTTTAAAAGACGGCATGTCTTTATTAAACAAAACATAGTATATTTTTCACTTATCTCTTCTAATAGTGATTTGAAAGCTTAATCGAATGTTTCTTAGTTTAAATAATTTGTAGTTGTAATAATATCTATCCTTTCTGGCATTATACTATACATATAGTATTTTGTTTGTCAGTTCACCACTTATTTTTATACTTTATTTTCAGTATCCGGACATAAACTTCCTGAGTAAGGACTTGATAGTTGACTTCAGATACAATCAAATCACCACGGTCCAGGTCTTAGAAAGGGAACTAGAAGCTCGAGCTGATTACGATGACGTTCCAGGAAGTGGTCGTTTGCTCATCGATGGGAATCCTTTCAATTGCGACTGTTTCACATATTCTCTTTTACGATTCCTCGCCAGTCCAAGCTACACGCATATATTCCCGGCGCTGACACTTGATACAGCTGTTTGTGTCTCGCCACCCACTCTAGCAAATACCACAGTTCGTTTAGCACCTCTTGATAAACTCACATGTGAGCTAGGCGAACCCAAGTGTCCTGTTCAATGCAACTGCACCTTGCATCCAGCCAAACACGCAATTGAGATCGATTGCATTGATCCACCTGTAAATGTTCCCGCACCGACTGAATTTGGACTTAATCGCACTGTGCTGCGTTTGCGACATGCACCTGCGTCCATTAACCTATCACTGCCAGTGCACGAACTTATACTTTCCGGTCTTGGTCTGAAGGTGCCTCCTCGAGGACCGGCTCCGCCAGAATTGAAACTGCTTGATCTTTCTGATAACCTTCTGATAGAAGTACCACCGACGTCAGGATACCAGCTAAGACTTGCTCGGAATCCGCTCGCATGTGACTGTGCACATTCTGCTGTTTTAGTAGATCTACATAAGTCATCCCAGAGGATAATTGACTATAATATTACGACGTGCGCTAGCGGCGGTCTCTTACAGCTTAATTCGGACGCAAATTTATTATGTGCTAAAACTAAAGCAGCATGGGCGGCAGGTATCGGCGGTGCATTGGCGCTGTTTGGAGTGATTGCTGCAGCAGTGGCAATTATATGGCTGCGATACCAGGATGAAATCAAAGTGTACCTCTTTGCACGTGGCTGGTGTGGCTGTCTCACACGATCAGGCAAAGAAGCACCTGCGAAGTATGATGCCTTTTTGTCTTTTTCACACAAAGACGAAGAAATAGTGGTGCATACATTAGTGCCTGAGCTGGAGAGAAGAGGGTACAAGCTTTGCGTACACTACCGAGACTGGGCACCGGGTGAATCTATTGCAGAGCACGTATCACGTTCGGTGCTAGAGGCTAGGCGCACATTGGTAGTGGCATCACCTGGATTTTTGAGTTCAGAATGGGCACGGGCAGAGTTCCGTGCAGCACACGCACGTGCCCTTAGAGAAGGCCGGGCGCGTGTTATAGTTATATTGCTGGGAGAATTACCAGCGCCCGACAAAAATGCGCAAGAGGACGATTTGCGCTCCTACCTTAGAACAAATACTTATGTAAAGTGGGGCGACCCATGGTTTTGGCAGAAGTTGCAGTACGCATTGCCGCATCGCCCTCTTGGGGATAGCAAAGAAGTACTGTCTATTGCGCCACCAGCATCCAGAACTATCTCAGCAGATGCTCTTCGTGCTGCACTGTCAGTTCACCTAGACCCGAAAGATAAGTTATCAGGTGGTCTCGAGCCACGACTTTTGCCGCCACCGGCGTTATAGCTATGATTGCTATGAATGTATAGAAACGAAAAACGAAATAGGTATATTATTTCGTATACCGGTTTGGCAAAGTTGACTGTATCCTTAAACAAAGGAATATTATGGACAATTTTTTAAGGTTTTAATGTGGATCTAAATGACTTGCAGCATTTTAATTCTTAAGTGACAACGGGTTTATGTGTAGCTAAACATTGGACATTCTAGTCAAAAATCTGTTTACTTTAAGTATATTATTTTATGAACTATGATATTAAATACAATCTCATTTTTAAATGGTGTTATTACAATAATTTTCAAGCATAAAAATAATGTAATATAAATTATAGTACAACTTGCACGTTCCTACCGGATAAGTGAAGCTATATCAAGAAGACCTATATTAAAGTCCATGGCATTATTTTCCAAAATCATACAAGGCTGGCACTGGTGATCAAAAGGTTAAAATATGTAAGTAAGTACCTAATTAATAATAGTACACAGTACACTCAATGTAACAACTGAATTAACGTAAAAATCAACGTTGGCCGATAATACATAAATAAATAAATAAATATCTTGGGACATCTTACACAAATCGACCTAGTCCCACGGAAACGCTCAATTAGGCTTGTGATGTGGGTACCAGGCGAGGATATATTATATAATAAATAGATACATATAGATACTTAAATACATAGACAACCATGACCAGGGAACAAATATTTGTGATAAATAAATACACAAATAATGCCCTCGCCAGGATTCGAACCCAGAACCTCCAGCTTCGTAGGCAGGGTCACTACCAACTAGGCTACGGAGGCTGACATAGAACGTGATTGACGTAGGTAGGCACGAGTACATATAAAATAAATAGATACCTACCTACATTGTATACATTTTTGCCAGTGCTATAACCGCGTGGCATATTTTATAATTTATTGTAACAATCCAAATTCTTACAAAAGAAAAAACCTTAACTAAACAAAACATATCCACTGACATGACTATGTAGTACCATGAGCTGCCGCAGTGTGTTTAACGCGAACTTATAATCTGGGAGTATAACGCACCGCCCAAAAGGGCCGAATAAAAAATAAGTTCGCACGTTCGCCTCCGGTACTGTTTCACTTTCACTAAGTGCTTATACTATGCCGATCGGAATTATCTTATAGAAATCCTATGCCAGTGACACGCATGTGTGACCGAAAAGATTGTACTCCTATGCCGGCGACACAGCATTGTGTTAAAAACGTTCGTATTTCTATGCCACTGGCATGGGAGTGAGAACTTGATTAATGCTAGTGGCATAAGAATAATATTACTTTGATCACGTATGTGTGTCACTGGCATAGGAGTACAGTTTTTTCGGTCACATATGCGTGTCCCCGTCGAACGTGTTCACATTGTCTATATTTACTACTTCGCCAGATTCAGATTCAGCCAGTAGAAAACAAAAAAAAAATAAACAAATATGGATGTCTTACCATAGCATTTGACGCAGTCATCGTGAAACACATTCGCAGATATATTTTTACGTTAATACTAATAAATATCAATAATTTTATCTAAAATTGTATGTGACCTCAAGGATTACCTAAGTGCATGATTATGAAATAATGCAAGTTTTTAGGTTTGGTTTCTACTGACGAACCTGACGAATGGTATATAAAAACAGGACCTACGGCGAACTACAAAAATAAATAAATAGGTATAATTAGGTATAACACGTAGATTTCGAGCGTTTGTCTCCGTCACTCCAATAAAAGCTTCATAATATGTGTGACAGAGACAGAAGGTCGAAATCTACGTTTTATTTTTATAAAGTTTACAGTAGGCCGCTTCAGCGCAGTTAAATTCAAAAGTTAAGCGGAATTAATTTGTAGGTAGGTACATCAACATTTTTAACTGCAAAATTATGTTAAATGGTTAGAACAAAACAACGAACTCGTCATGTTACGATACTAAATTATAAATACTAATACGATATTAAATTGTACCGATACCAAATAAATATAGGTCGTGGCTCAATCTAGTGAGATATTATGAAACTATCATGCTGGTTTATGAAGACAAGTTTATTGTACGACTTACGTAAGCGCCATCTAACGTCAACCAGGCAAAGCAGGAGAAGACTGACTAAGCTTACGAAGCTCGCAAAGTAAGAAATGAATGGGAGCGCAGGCAGCAGTTGGGACATTAGTCACTAGATAGCGCTATTAGCAATAACAACGACGAATTCATTTAAATTGAAACTAGATGGCAGTCCTATAAATAAATTATTATTGTTATACCCATTAAAAATCATAAAGTTAGAATCCGCGCCTAGCGCTTAATAGAGAAAGGAAGCGTGTGAAAGGGAAGCCACCAGTCATATGACTATTACACGAGTGCAAAAGAGATAGAAAACAATCCCAAAAGCGTGCCCTCTTTCGAAGTGACATATCAGCCGTATCAGCCTTCTCGACGGAGACTGTTATTTAAAAGTGATTTTATATTTAATTCGAGTAAGAAGTAAATTTACACAAATAATTAAAGCGATATGGTATCGTGTAGTGTAAAGGATTGCCCTGTTACCCACCGAAGAAATTACGGCTAACACTGGTTTCACAGGCAAATATGATTTGCCGGTTGATTATTTTCAAGCGATATTTTGTCGATTTAGTAGCATAAATTGTGTAAGTTATCACTTTCTAGCATTAATTGTTAGTTATCCTATCACTGTGCGCTAATAATTAATCACAATAGTTAATATTAAAGGATATTTTGTGTAAAAATATCCTCCTGACACCGAAGCTTTTTATTAAATCACTTGTCCCTATGGACGGATGTACTTTACAAAGTATTAAATAGTTTTAGCTGTAAAGTCCGACACATTGCCAGTTGAATAACACACGAACTACATGTTTTGTGATGTTTCACTGAAACAAATATTTTTAAATATTATTAGACGGAGGTAATTAACATATTGCTATGTGGATATATTTTGTACTTTATGAAGGACATCAGGGCGTTATGCATGAATAGGCAAGGCATATAAATTAAACAAAATGTTCAAAATAATCATTCTATTTCACAGAATATGTATTTCATCACATATGCAATAATAATATTTGTTGTCTATTTTCCGCAAAATACTTCAAATCTAACAAAATAACACATTAAAAAAAATGTATGTCATAATTCTTCATAATAAAACGAAACTTTAATCAAGAAATGACGAAGATCGTGTTATATCTATTCCAGATGTACTCGCAGTGAAATCTTAATGTCTCCATACTCAGAATTATTTTAATTAACTGTCTTGTAACCCTGAAATGAATACATACACTACTTTTAGTATAGCAACCGAGGGCGATTTGTGATTAATTCCATATAGTTTTAAGACTAATAACGGACGGAGTGCCTTTGTATAGGTTGAAAATATTTAAGACGATTTATTTATTTTATTATCCACTTTTTCTTTAGAATAGTATATAATGTATAAAGAAAATATTATTGTTTACAATTAATTAAAAAAACAACATTGTTACCATTGATTTTAACAAAAATATTTTGAAATTTACTTAAGGCGTCGACCACGTGCCTCCATTGTTGTGAATTCCGTCGCATGTGTTGAAATAACGACGGCCTCTAAGCCCAAAATCCTTATTGAACCTTAAGGACAATCTATCGCCATTGGTTAAAATCCATTGGTTGCAAGCCAATAAGCATCCAGTACTGTTTTAGCGTGAAAATTCCAAAACTCAGGATTTAAGACTTTATATAGGTCGGTAGTCCGTTGTTGATATACGCATTTCAAAATTGTTCGGACTTTACGGTGTAGTCTATTTAGCACTTTGTAAAGGACGCGGGGTGTCAGGAGGATATAAATTGTCACGCTACGCTAGAGCTTGACTAAATGTTGAACTACCAATATCGATATTCGTACGATAAACATACCTAATCAGTCTATTACATTACGATGCCGCCATAGTCCCAGATTTAAAATACGAATGTGTATTTAATAAACTTGAAGGACCTTACTATGTTTTGTGGGATTTTTTTGATAATATGCGATTTTTATTATTTCTGTTAAATTTAAGGGATACGTCAGATAATAAGTTCACACACGTTTGCAATTTGTAATTTGACACCCTCAATGCACATTATAGTATACAAATTATAGCAAAAAAACGAAGAATTAAAATACCACGTTGTCGATAAAACAGTCAAACATCGATAGATAATTGCTCTGTTATAATAGGCAACCCTATTCCTGCCCACACATAGACAAATTTACGCACACACTTGAGTTTCGTTTTTGGTTACGCTTTTAATCGTTGTCGATCATTCTTTGTCATCTTAGTTCTGTGTTAAAAATCGAATTTTAATTTGCATCTTTCTTTTTTAAGCATTTTAAAGATGATAAATGCAAATTGTATACATCTAAATAATCGTCTACAGGAAATATAAAAATTAGTGTACGTTGTAATAGTATTTTATGAGATTTTCAGGAGCTATCGGCAAAGCTTGGTCTTACTTCACCTCTGGGAAAACGTATAGCCGGTTTAGTCAGCGAACGAAGATCGAAGCTCGGGACGGTATGACGGCATCCCAGTTAGTCGTACCATGACTACCTAAAGTATTATGTATTGTTAGCCCACCTAATGAAAACCAAAAGTGGCCTATCGGGGGAAATAACTCGTGTATAAGCGAATTTTGGCATAGTTGTAGGGAATGGTGTTTTAAACCACGTACTAAAAGTACTGGTGGTTAGGGGTGGAGCTAACGGGGGGAGGGAGAATGGACACTAAAGAAATAAACACATTTGTTTAAGTAGGTATAGCACATACAGAATGCTCGCGAGCATTCCAAAAGATTTTAACGCTCAATTCCGGACGTTATTTAGAGTGTTTAATGTTATATAAAATTTCCTGGATTCGGCTTGGTTTCAGAGATAATCAACCTTTTTTTCGAAATAAGTTTTTCGACGTAACTCGTCATAAAACTTCTTTTTGATTACAATGCTACCACAATGTGTTTTCATATTACCACACCTTTTGCCTGGCAATCAAAAAATGGGAATTAACTTGACGAAATAACCTGTCCCTAAAAAAATATTAAAATAAATAATTTTAACAAATTGTTGTCATAATAAAAAGTACTGGAAATGTTAAAAAGTATGCAAAAAATCTAAAAAAAAAAGAGAAAATATTTTTTTTTTTGGTGGTATTTGACATTAGGTCTCATAATAATTTTTTCATCACACTTGCAGTCTAAGCGCGCCATTGCTTGCGCGCGTAGCGGGAGTAATAGAAAAGTGAAATTCCCTAGGGAGTAATAGAAATGTCAGTACATCATTTAATAATTATTATGTCTTAAAACTATTTTTTGGTTGGCAAGTGTGATGAAAAACATTGTATGCATCACGGTAGGTAAGCGGAATACTAACTCGAGTCATAAAAGCCCTCCGCCTAACGGCGTCGGGCTTCTAACACTCTCGTTAGTAATTCCGTACTTACCTCCCTTGATGCACAATGTACTATTGTTTGTTTTGATGTCTAGAATGCATAGTTAAAATCTTTGCGCCCTGAATGGGCGCGCCCGGGCGCGAGCATTTCAAAAGATTTTAAGTATGCATTCTAGATATCAAAATAAACAAAAATGATTATGAGACCTAATGTCAAATAACGCCGGAAAAAATTTTTTTTTCTCTTTTATTTTAGACTTTTTGAATACTTTTTGACATTTCCAGTACATTTTATCATAACAACAATTTGTTAAAATTATTTGTTTTAATATTTTTTTAGGGACAGGTTATTTCGTCAAGTGTATTCCCATTTTTTGGTTGCCAGGCAAAAGGTGTGGTAATATTAAAACACATTGTGGTAGCATTGTAATCAAAAAGAAATTTTATGACGAGTTACGTCGAAAAACTTATTTCGAAAAAAGGTTGATTATCTCTGAAACCAAGCCGAATCCAGGAAAAATAACATTAAATACTCTAAATGTCAGGAATTGAGCATTAAAATCTTTTGAAATGCTCGCGAGCATTCTGTATGTGTCATATACCAACTTAAACAAATGTGTTTATTTCTTTAGTGTCCATCTTCTTACTTTCTTATCTCATGACACATTGATCCTAGAGGAAACATGCGTACATCTTTTTTGTAGAGAATTTTATGTAGATTACTTATGTACTAGAACGTTTTTTGCTTTAAGCCACGGTTTACGAGTTATTTACGAAAAATTAAAAATAAGGACCTTTACACCCCTCTCCCCCCGTTAGCGCCACCCCTAACCACCAGTACTTTTAGTATAAGTTTTAGTTTTAGTAGGTTTAAAACACCATTCCCTACAACTATGCCAAAATTCGCTTATACACGAGTTTTTTCCTCTGAGTTTCCTTCGTTTAGTGTACTATGTACCGGAAACGTCAGGTTTTACTCGATACGTAAAGCAGGTCATCGCGCTCGCTCCAATATGTCATTAATTTTATTTATATTAAGTTTCATTAAGTAACTTAAATAAAATGTTAAAAATTACATTATAAATTAACTTAAATACAATATTAAAGTAAAAAACTAGATCTTAAAAGTAAACTTAATTAACTTAAAAAAATTATATAGGTACATAGAAAAAAAAATATGGCAAAAATACCTGTCAATATCCGCTCCTTAGCGCTTCCGGTGCAAAGGTGCCCATAACACTCACGGCATTGCCGCGTTGGATAGCTATGGCCAACCTCTGCACCAGAAACGATTCGGAGCGGTGGTCTTCTCCTCTTTGCCTGAGTCGACGCCCTATGTCACGCACTAGAAGTTTCGCGTCCTTCCCCCAGCACCCTGCTGTTTCGACGGCAAAAGGCACAAAGAGGTACCCTGACCCTAAGGGAGCGTACTTTTGCCGCTTCACCGCAGCCTGAGCCTCGGCTGCCGCTCCAGCTGCGCGCGATGTGCGACTGATATGAGACGCTGCGAAAGTGCTAACACACGTAGCGTCCCATACCAGGCACCGGCCTCTCTCCCACGGCAGCAACGTCAAGCCATCAGGTCGCTTGCCGTCAGTGCGACTGAGGCCCGGAGGTTCGAGCTCGGAGGGGACGCCGGCTGACCTAAGCGCCCTCTGGACTATGTCGTTGAGGGCATGGTGACGCGGATGCCTACCAGTGCATCGCCGGCAACTCAAAGCGTGATGGCCGTCAGCCTCCACCGTAGACCCGCAGATGCATATGTGTGATTGACATACGGCGCAGCCTAGGCGGAGAGCTACAGACACCCGCAAAGAGTCACCGTCGAGCAATGTGCCTAATTGAGGCGAAGGTAAGGCGTGCAGCCACGCCCCTGATTCCGACTGCGATACAGCCAGAAGTCTCGCGCGGTCTACCTCCGAAGTGTTGGCAATAAGTTCATTGAAAGTACCTTTGCAGCCTACGTCGTCCCAAGCTCGCTGGACTTTCGGGTTCTCCGGGACGGCCGCGCCCGGGTTGCCAGCCAACCACTCCCTCGAAGCGTCAACCACATGCGGCACACTAAACCCGTCGCCATCAAAAGACAGAATTTTAGCGACTAGGCCAGTAACCCCATGGGCTGACGCCAAGAAAGCCGGCAGGCTCACGTCCCGTACGCGCCGCATCCCAATACCTCCGTAACGGATGGGCAAAGCCGCTTATGTCCACTGGACCTCGCTTAGGGAGATGTTGAGAACGGACTCGAGCATGGACCTAATAACAGCGTCGAAAGCGTCCATGGCATCAGGAAATAGCCATACAGGAGCCGTGCGAAGCAGATAGGTTATTTTTGGGACGGTAAAACATTTCTGCATCAGGACTAACGCCACGTGTGGATTCAAGTTTCTAAGACGTTCGCCAGCAAGAGAAAGGAGATTCCTACGAGTCTGGAGGGCTAGAGGGACGGCAGATGGGAATATTGGCGCTCCGAGCAAACAAAAGGAGTTTGTGCTCAGTTCCGTGAGGCCAGGAAGTAAAGATGAGAAAAGAGGAAAGAGCGAAGATGTCTGAGAGCCACAAGGAAAAAACTCACACTTGGACGTATTCATTTCCAGCCCACAATCCCTCAGACGTCGCAGCAAAATGTGCAAGTCTCGCTCCACCTCTCCTGGTTTACCCCCAATAGTACCGTCGTCAAGGTACCAGATGTTGAGGGGAGACTTGAGTTCAGAAATTACTTTCTGAATTGCAAGGCTGAAAACAAGTGGTCCAAGAGGATCCCCTTGTTGAGCCCCCACTTGAGATAGTATAAGGTTGTCACCGTGAAAAAGGTTAGAAGGTGAGTGATAGACTTGGTGAAGGAAAGGAAAGAGCACAGGAATTTTCTCCTTGACCTCAACCAGGAAAACGTCTCTTTCTACAGTGTTGAAGGCGTTTTTTAAGTCCAACTTTACGATGACACTACCAGCATTATCTGGCTCCAAAACAAAAGCACGCACAGCATGTATCGCCGCTTCGCACCCTAAACGTGTACCAAATCCCACCTGGCGTGGTTGCATATACGACGCCATTTCCCCTCTCACCGCACGGCACCCCAGTTTGGCAACCAATCGACGGAAAGTACTTCCAACGGCAATAGGTCTCAGTCCGCCGTCCTTTTTCCTCAACGCGCAAAGCGTAGCTCCATAAAGAAAAGGACACACTTGGGGATTTAGCCTACCACTGAGCAAAAAATTGCACAGACTGGTCAAAGCCTCCATCAAGCGTACCCCACTATCGCCAGCCGTGTTAGATGTCAACTCTTTTAAGTGGGCCGGGCGAATGCCGTCTAAGCCCGCTGCTGACCCACTATGGAAAGAACTAAGTGCCAGAGCCACATCCTCCACCTTAGCTGACAAGACCGGGCTATCCGAGTCAGGCTCAGTCGGAAAAAATAGGGAGCGGGACGGACTAGGGTGTTTGGACTGCAGTGCCGCCAACGTATCTGGACCAGAAGGGGCGATTATGTCCTCGCTCATAAGTAGCCGGACGGCTCCCCGCAAATCACCTTCATACACCTTGGCTTCAATTGTCTTAGTGAGAGTCGATGACCGAGAGACTGCCTCACTATCAACTGAAGATAAATATGAGAAGGCTTCTACGTTCGCTTTGACTTTACCGGTAAGAGAACTATTACCACCCGTCTCTGGCGTTCTCAAGGCCCTATAAGAAAAAGAAAGGAGAGCGAACCAATCATCCATACCATTAGTGGTAATGCAAGCTTGTATAATGCCGCTTAGCTTGTTCGCTGCAACACTTCTCGCTCCCTTCGGAATGTGTCGAAGTACCCGCACTGACTCTTTCAGGGAAGCAAGTTGGTCCAGATTGCTAGCATCGGGTACCGGCTGTATGGCATTAGGCTGCGTGGCGGCGCAGCTTACGGGCTGCGAGGCAGAAGGACGGGAAACATCTTTGTGCGTGCGCGTTATGTGCGTTTTAAGGCCTCGCGATGTGAATACACGTGACGAATTAGGACAATAAGGACATGTCGACTCAGACTGGGTACTCATTCTGCAGAAAAATTACGTATAACGGCTTTAATACAAATAATTTGGCTTCGATTTAATAATATACTGTTGATTAGCAAAGGAAATAGCTAAAATATTATTATTGAATTACTTAATATAAACTAAATAAGTAAATTACAGCTACAAATTAAGATGTAATTAAGAAACTTAACAAATAAAATGCATAAAAAAGGCTGTCGTAAGAACTCCGGCAATCGGGAGCCCACACAAGTTACTACTCGTATAAGGCACTGGGGTTTTCGGGAGCCTTCAAGGAGCCTTACAGTGATCTGCCCGAGGTTCAAGCAGCTTACGGGCGAAACGTGGTCCCAGGGTAATGGTCTACTGCTTCATAAATCATAATGCTCACACTTAAATTTGACACTTCGTTCTGCATTCTTCATGCAAACGTGCACCGTTTAAATTATTACAAATATCACATTTTGACTTCACATGATTTTTTCAACGATTTTGGTGGCTTGTAAGCTCACTTTTAACTATCCAGTATGTAAATAAAGAATATTTAAAGGAAAAAATAACAAGGGGAGAATTTTTGACAACCGTCACCTTTGACAGCTTTTTTCTTTTCTAATATTAATATAATAATAATATTAAAATTTGCATTTGGTTAATTCGAAAAATACTAATTCCAGAAGGTAAATGATCTCGTTTTTGTGAAAATAACGCATTTCTCTACTGGACTTATTTGCCTCAATTGGTATTGATACCTATTATTAAATAAATAAACCTGTAGGTAAGGTACCTGTGACGATCTCTATTGTCAATGGCATCATCAGTACCGTTTCTAATTCCATGGAAAAGCTTTGCATACCATACCAAAATACCTATGTCAATCAAGTGTACGGTGGCATGTTTTTAATACTCTAATTCGTCCAATTAAAATAATAATAGAGAACAGTATCACATAAAAACGTTTTTGACGATATGCCGGCAAGTCGGAGCTAACATACAAGTGTCGGGCGCCGAGCTTGGTTCAAAATAAAACAGTTTTGCTTTCAAGATAGTGCCTAATAATTAAAAGGGACGTCATCTGAGCCGAGTCGCCATGGAGATTGGATAAACGCGGAGTAGTTTTAGCTTTTTGACTTAAATTACGTCAGCATTCCTTATACCTACCAACGTAATGTTTCATTCTTACAATAATCTTCTTTTAAAACTAA
This sequence comes from Thaumatotibia leucotreta, assembly GCA_025490895.1. Taxonomy (NCBI): domain Eukaryota; kingdom Metazoa; phylum Arthropoda; class Insecta; order Lepidoptera; family Tortricidae; genus Thaumatotibia; species Thaumatotibia leucotreta. The sequence continues at coordinate 3,620 of JALPQI010007878.1, read as the reverse complement.
ATGAACTTCTATAATTATTTACAAATTGTGTTTATAACGTTCACCAGTAACACAAAAACAATGTAACCAAATAATTATAGCATTTGACGTCTCTGACACATCGTGAAACACGTTTGCAGATATATTTACTAATAAATATCAATAATTTTAACTAAAAATGCACGTAAACAAAAAGTTTTAAGGTGATAATAAAACCAAGATTGTGTTCTAAAAGTGCGTGATTATGAAATTATGCAAGTTTTTAGATTTGTTCACCTCCACTTTTTGGTTTTCTACTGGCGAACGGTATAGGTTACAATTCATCATTCATTATCAGCTTTCAAGGTGAAAAATAATTAAACTAAGAAATGTTATCGTACCTACTCAAGACATTTGAAAGAAATAGTGTAGTGTATTTACAGGAATGGGATTAATTTCATAATTTACTTTCACATTGAATTTCAAGAAACGAAATGTGTCTCTTGAATGAAAAAAGGTTACCTACTAGTTCAGGATTTTAACGAAAACTAAATGTAACGTCACTCTTTTGTGTTATGAAGTTACCCATTCAGTTTGTATGATTTACTTTCGTAACACAATCAATAGGTATTTGTGCTTTCATGAAGCCCTTTATTACGTACAATATTTTGAATACGACCCAATGCTTAAAAATGTCATCTCCGTTCCTTTCAGTTTCACGAGGCGGCCACACTTTATCACATTATACACGGTGTGTCTTACGAACATGTGGACACATGTCTCCCTTTTTATTCCTACACGATTATGTCCACGGCGAGTTCAAAGAGTTTTTTAATTTGACACACTTTATGGCTTTGTCTCGCCACTCTGGACATTTTGATGACTGTGGAATATTAAAATACGTCCCGAGTGGATAGAAGTTATTAATTAAGCTACCAAGTATTAAGCGTCGTTTGGTGCGTTGTGCTACTGGTTATTGAAGAGTAAAGGGATAAGTGAGATATGGTTTTCGGTATGAACGAATTAAATAATGAATTAATTAAAATTTTAAATTGGTTTCGATTCTAATGAAGGATATTAAATATGAATTCTGTCGTAATAGGAAATTTTAACAAGCTGGTTTGGCAAAGACACGAGGGAATAAAATCAAGTAGTACGAAAAGTAGATGATGAGAAAGTAGTTGAGTACTACAGAGTTTTCAATTCAGAATGCCCCAATCCTGTGGGTTAGGGACTTTAGCCAGTGATACTGCATAAAATGTATTTCTTGATTGTAATTTTTGAGCAGTTTCATAAAAACGTCCCACTTCGTCGCTTGTCATAAAAGTGCTTAGACATTTAATTTGTATAAGGGTACGTTGCTCATGCTCATTCCGTCCTTATGATGAGCGACAAAGTCGGACGCAGGGGTCCGATAACGCTTACGAGTATTCTCTATACAAAAAATAATGGTTCTATTTTCGTTCTTTGATATATCGTCGGTTGACAAGCAAAACTCACTATAAAGACTGTCACTCCTCTTAGCAACCTCTTGTATCAGTATTAAATCGGAACTGAGATAGGAGCTTTATTTCAAGTAGGTATTTGTTACTTAGTGAGTTTTGCTTGTCAACTGACGATATATTCCTAGCTAATGGAGTAATTTAAAAATACGATATTGTTAATTTCGTTTTAAAATATTGTGGTATTTCGAGGTTTTTCTAAAAAAAACTGGTATCGATCTCTGGTCGGACGTTTTTACTAAAACGCTCATTGTTGTCTATGTTACTGTCTTTACACTCTGAATTTTTAAAGCTTATTTTAATTACGCCTATTTGTTTTTTAACTACCAATTTTATTAATATATAGCTATATATTATAGCTCTATTAGCTATAAGGAAAATTACTGTTCATAAATTAATAAATCTATTTTTTACCTATCACATTAAATTGTTTGGGACTGATCGAGTTGATGCTTTTGCTGTTGTGCTTGTAGACCTCTTTCAGTAAAAAAATGTTGTATGTAAAAGGTAACTTGTTATTTTACAATAAACAATACTAAGTACCCATAACAATAAACTTTAAAGAGTTTAACCGGAATAGTCCCATTGTGTGACTTTATTACTTAATCCAGTAGTTTTTCTAAATACCCTCTTATCGACTTCATCATTTCTAACATTTTAATAGGCGATAAAGTTACTTTATTATAATCGCGTTCTTGGACGATAATGTTTACGAGGCTTTGTGCCCGCGACGGAAGTTATGAACACATCGCTACTCGGGTTTCGGCGTACCCAACTCAACAACGACTGTTCTAGTGGGAGTAACGAAATGTGGCAGTCCCGATAACCATCCTAATATTACTATTGGGAAATTTAATTCAAAGAATATAGAATTAATTGTGAAAATACAAATCAAATTATTTATTAACTAAATATTTGATTTTAGTTAGTAGGTAACTATATATTTTGATTTGTACTTTTATTAAAAAAAAGCGAAAAAACTAAAGCTGAGCTTGTGGGTTCGATTCCCACTTCGGACGTTAGTGATCTTGGTGGAGTTTTCTTTGGTATATGACATCCAATACATATTTATAATTTATAATCAAAAAATATAAGTATTGAAACATTGACATGGCTGTTTTCATATACTGCCGCCTATAGATAAGCCCCTTTAAATTCCGTCACAAGAGACAGCCAAGAACAACACCGGTGGAGGCTCAACGTGCTTAGCCAAGTTGCCAATCGCTAACGCTTAGTAGCGTATAGTAGTTTTCTTTCACTGTCACCCTTTCTTATTAATAAAATCGGTGATTAATAATGAATATGATTGAACAAATATCTATGAAGAAATTAAAGGGTTTGGTCACTTTTTAGGAAAGATAATTTCTCCCAACAGCTTGAAATTCGGCAGCTAAAAAAATACATGTGAGCTATTTTGGACTACTCTATAACATATTTAAAAATCAATCAAATCTGATTCGGACAGTTGTGTACCCTTCCTTGTCAGTGGAAATTTTTATCTAAATATTTATATAGTTTGAACGATAATTTTTGTCCTGGCCTATTGGACTAGGTACCACGTAAATACGCCTGAATATACTTGTAATAAATTAAGCAGCCTATGAAATATGACAAAATGTAAATTTTTGTTTTGAATGTTATATAAGAAAACATGCAACTTATTGTTAAAATATAGAATATTCGTAAACAATTCATAATAAAATTGTATTTCACGCAGGTTACTCGCGTTTTTAAGTCGAAAAACGCTCGACATGTTTCACTCCGTATATATACATATGAGGAACTTCTTCAAGAGCCAATCGCCATGGCACGTGAATTTTGTATTAAAATATTTGTTATTATTAATCTTTATAGTTTTCATGTCAAACTTCATCGTAAAAATCACAATATATAAATACAATATGTATGTACAGCGTCTAGTAGGAACGATAAAAAAACAAAGTTTTACAATTTTAATGATAATAAGATAGCTACCGTCGGTTAATAAGCAAAAAGTAACAAATACCGACTTGAAATAAAGCTCGTATCCCAGATCTGATTCAATAATTACATACGATACGACGTTGCTAAGAGTATTGACAGTTTTACAGTGAGTTTTGGCTAGTGAGCCGATGATACCAATATTCAGTGAATTACAACGCAGACAGCTTTTAGAAAAGT
>JALPQI010007877.1:0-52721 GCA_025490895.1 Thaumatotibia leucotreta | reverse complement strand
GTTGATTTCTAAATTATGTTCGTTTAGCCAGAGATCTAGTTTGGTTATGATTTGTTTAAGGTTAGACTGTAGATTACTTTCGCTAGTGCATGGAAAAATTACTGACATATCATCTGCAAATAAAACACTGGGCTTATCAATAACGCTAGGCAAGTCATTAATATACAGAAGGAACAATAAGCAACCTAATACACTACCCTGTGGAATTGATCGATTTACATCTACTATCTTGGATTGAACTTGAGATATGACTCCGGTTTGGTGGTTATGATGTAGTATCTCTACTAGTTGTTGTCGATTTTCAAGGTACGATTCAAACCATTTATGAACATTTCCTCTCACCCCAATACCGTACAATTTCTTTAACAGAACATCATAGGGTACTCTGTCGTAAGCCTTGCTCATGTCTAGTAACAACCCTACTGCATATTGTTTGTTATTTATTATATTTAGTATGTGATCTATATATTTGTAAACAGCTAATGTAGTTGAATGGTTTTTCCTAAATCCGTTTTGACTTTCGTTGAATATGGAATATTTTTCGCAAAACGTGTAGAGTCTGTTTGACATTGAGGTTTCTATTATTTTAGAGAAGGTTGGTAGCAAAGATATTGGACGATAATTATTACAATCTGATTGTTTTCCTTTTTTGTGTATCGGTTTTATTATAGAAAGTTTAAGTGGCTCCGGGACAACACCTTCTGAGAAAGACTGATTTGCTAAGAACGTTAAGGGTTGAGTCAGCTCGTCGGCACATTTTTTTATAAGAATGGGAGGGAGTTCATCGTGTCCGAAGCTACGTTTGTTTTTAAGGTTGCGTATTATATTATTAGTTTCTATTTCAGTGACTGGTTGTAGAAAGAAAGAATTGGGAGTAGGAGCAAGCACAGGCCGGCCGACTACAGCGCTTGTACAGGATAGGTTGTCTGCGCCCACCGATGAAAAGAAGTCATTGAAGTGGTTGGCAACGATACTAGGGTTGTCTGTATTAGAATTGTTAATATTTAATTTTATGTTAAATCTTTTCTTTTTTGGCAGCTTATTAGTATTTTTCTTTATGATATGCCACATAGTTTTAGTTGTATTATTAGAATTTCTCATTTCAGAAATGTTGTCATTCTTTTTTGATATTTTTACAGCTTTTTTAAGCAATTTTTCATAATATTTATAGTGATCGTGTAAAATAGAATTATTTGTTTTGGAGATCAGTATTTTTAGGAGTCGCTTATGTTTACAGGAAGTTTTTATACCGGCGGTTAGCCAAGTCTTTTTATTGTTTTGTTCCTTAATTTTGACTTGAGTTTTGGGAATGCATTGATCAAGGATTCTTTGTATAGTGGATGTAAAAGATTTGTAGTTTTCATTGATGTTTTGCTTAGTATTGATAATATCGCTCCAGTTTACGGCAGATAGGTAGGATTTGAAAATACCGATATTTTTGTCCGTAAAGTTCCTTTTAGATGTAAGCCAAACTTTTCTTTCGTGGGCTATTGAGCGGTTTGGCATAATATACACAATACCCTTATGATCCGAAAAGCCGTATTCGTATACCGAAAGAGCATTGTATTTATTATGGAAATTACTAAACAACAGGTCTATACATGTGGAGCTTTTTTCGGTAATCCGTGTGGGTTCGCTAACTAATTGTTGGAAATTATGACTTTTTAAGATGTTTAGTAGCGTGAAAGAAATGGGGGATTTATCTAAAACATCGACATTGAAGTCGCCGCCTATGACAATATTTTTTGTATTATCCTTAAGGGCTATAATTTTCAGGAGTTTATCTAGCGATTCATAAAATATATTTGGGTTTCGTTTGCTGTTTGGCCAATATATAACTATAATTAATAAATTTAAATGAGGGATTTCAGTAGCACAAGTTTCAAATATTAATTCTATTGATAGTTCACTTATATCACTTCGCAGAACACACGGTATATTATCTCGTAGAAACACACATACGCCGCCGCCTCCGTGTTTGCTTCTGTTGAACATGGAAGTTGCTTGGAATCCTTCTAGTTGTAAAAGGTCGAGTTTAGATTCTGTAATCCAAGTTTCTGAGAGGCAAATTGCTTGTAGTTCTTTATCGTCATCGGTAGCTGAATCTATTAGGTGTTGTTTATTGTTTATACTGCGGATATTCTGGTATAATATCTTAAAGTTACTTATATTTACGAAAATTGTGGTTGTCAGGACGAGTTCGTAGGTTGTGTGAGTGCCCTGGCTGTGTTGTTAAATCTTCATTACTCAGCTCTAATGTGTCATTGGCATTTCTCATTTTATTTTGGCTCGTTGATACTTCGTTGTGCATGTTGACTGGGGCTTCCGTTAAGATTCTTGATAACACCGGAGATTTATCTTCTTCGGCTTTATTTTCATTTCCATTTTTTGTAAAGGCATCGTGGTCTCCGTTTTTACGTGCCTTTATCATCAATCTTCTAGCCTGCAAAGTTTGCTCGTCTAAAAACTCTGAAATTGCTAAGCCAGTATTTTTGAAAAAGCGGCCGTTTTGTATCAGATGCTTGGCCATTTTTTTACTTAACAACTCAACAACGATTGGTCTTTTAGGTCCTTTTCTGCCTATTCTGGTCAATTCTTCTACGTAACCAGCAAGGTTAACATTTAAAATGTCTCTGAAAATATTAATGACTCGGTCATACATGTTTTGCTCCGTTTCCCAATAATACTCCATAACTCCGAAAAGCACGACTTTTTTACCATTTTCCGCGGAAACTAGATTTCTTAGTTTTCTTGTCGGCTTATCCTCGGCATGATCTTGTGTTAGTTGTTGAAGTTTAGATAACTCTTTCCATAGCTGCTTGTTTTGTGTTTCTAAATGTTGTATCTGCTGATTTATTTTACTCATCTGTTCATTAATGTTTTTTTGTTCATGGGCAAGATCATTTTTATTTTGTGCTATTTTTGTATTTAAGTTTGATATTTCAGTGGTAATTTCTGATAATATTGCCGATTTTATTTCCGTAACCAATGATTTTTTGTATTGATCAAATTTTTTATCAAGGAGTTCCTCAATTTTTGCCATACATATTACTTTATTTCCCGGTGAAGGGATTTCTTGTTGAACAGTCCCACTTAGATTGAGCGACTCGTCATGTAGCGTATCTCCGAGAACGCTCGCGTCGGAAGTGGATAAATCATCTTCTTTTGTAATGCACGACTGTTTCTTGTTTACTTCGAGAGCTCGGTAACCCATGGTGTTTTGGCCTGTGTGCTTAGATAAGTTTTTCATACAATCAGGGCATTTCCAAGTTGATCGGCGTTGTTGGTCAGGCGCATAGAATGATCTGTATCTTTCTATGGACAAATTGATACAAATGAGGTCATATACTGCGGCACATGTGGAACAACGTAAGTAATTCTTTTTCATTAGGGGCTTTTTACATTTCCCACACTTCTCTGAGGATCCTGGCGACATTTTCTAAACTTATTCGTACTTACTTTATCGAAAACCGAGCGAGAGGTCATCCGAGTTCACTACGTTTCTTAGAAAAACGCGCACAGTTTAGGCAGTATCCTCGTCGAAAAAAGGTCGTAAGTGCGCCTAGTATTGCAGTCGCTTACGCGTTTGGTTTAAGTACACTAAACAGTTGGTATATATCGTGAAATTTAGTTTAATTTTACTTTTCCTTGTGTATACTTGTATCAACACTTAATCACTGTTTTATTACGAACATTTTGGTATAACTTTCAACTCAAAAAACACACTTTTTCTGTTTTTAATTGATAAATTATGCAGAGCGTTTCAAAAATGATGCTTGCGCGCGGGAGGCGCCATATAAAGTAGTTTATTAACGATGTTATAACGTTATTAGTAATAATTTTATGTTAATGGCAAACAAGCACGTGGACCGTCCGATAGGAAGCGGTAGACGTAGCCTATGGAGGCCTGTGACGTCAGTAACAGAGATAATTTACAATTGTTACACTTGTAATTATGGTGAAATAGGCCACTGTACGTATGGACGCGTTAGGAGGTAGGTAATGCCCATAATCACTTCGTGAGTGACACTTAAAGGTCGACTCTTACGACACCCATGGGAAAAGACGAAGTAGTGAAAAAAATATTCTTACTGCCATCACCACGCGGCCAAACGAGCATCAAGTAGTCGGTAACGTAAGCGTCAGTTGCCAACTCGTGGCACACTGGCAGGATGCCAGAGAGGAAATTAGCCTCGGAGGGTGTAAAAACCCTGCCAATGGCCGGCCGTGTTTTGGAGATAAGAAAAAAAATGGCGATGATAAATGAGAAGGAAATGAGCCGACTGCGAAATGTACATGTTGATAGGTGCACGTCGATTTTCATCGTTTCCTCAGTATGCCATACGTTTTTTTGGCAATAGAAAAAAGGTAAGCAAATATAAAAATATAACATCAGCCAGTCAATTAATATATTATAGTGGTGGCACCCATGTTGGAATGTTTTAAATGACGACAGTGTTGGGCAAAAAGTAAGTAATTACTTCTGTAAATTACCTACATGTGTATGTGTACTTTGCAATGTAGATTACAGGGTGAACAATATGAAGTGTTATCAATTTCAAAGGACTGCGATTTTTTAGTTGCAACAATTTATTAGTATAAGTAAGAAAAAACAAGAGAAAAAGTATTACAATATATTGTGATTAAATTTACTTTTAGTCAATATGACTACCTTTTGCCTTGACGATGGTCTTTAAATGGTAAAAAAATATTTGCTTGCTGCACGTTTGTGATCACTAGGTAGTGGTATGTGCCAGTGAAATATGCTCGCTTTCTTCATTGCATTTATACTAGCATGTTTAATTTCTTTCACCTTTCTCTTCAAAAGAGACTAGATAAAAAGACCTAAACTCTGCACTGGAGAAACGACACGTGAAATTCGGTTTTCAGCCATTTTTGGTTCTTACGAGCATTATAAGCCGAAAAGCTCAGTCTCGTTCTTATGTTTGCGGTCTACAACCAAAATGTTGTGTGCCTATGACTTCAATGCGGTGTCCAAAACAAATTCCCGATAATAAGCCGCTATCACTTTGTCACTAGACTTAATAAAATCTACTTGGAAACACTACATATCGTTCACCCTGTACAAAGCACACATACAAAAATCGGAAGGAGTAATTGCATTATTTTAGCCTATATACTCGTAATGTCCCACTGTAGGGCACAGGCCTCATCCCATATATGAGACGGATTGGGCTATAGTCCCCGCGCTGGCCCTAAGCGGGTGGGGAACTTCAAATACACCTTTGAATTTCTTCGCGGATATATGGGTCAATCACTTTTTTTATGTTGTTATTCTGTCACATCACTCAGGGGACAACAGTGTGATAGTTTGCTAGGAGAAAGTGTCCAGCAAGCTCTACTATCATGATTAGTGGGCGACCCACCTTGGAAGGGCTCCATAACTATCAAAAAATTCAAAGTTTTGTCAATTTGAATGCCATTAAACTGAATTTAAGGGTGACCCAGGAGAATGTAACCATGGCAATGAGTGACATAAAAAAAGTGATTGACCCATATGCAGGTTTCCTCACGATGTTTTCCTTCACCGAAAGCTAATGGTACCTAAATGTCATCTGATATTCCTTACATAAGTTAATAAGCCACCACCGCTTCTTATAAGCATACGGATGTAAGTTAACTGCTGAAAAACCAATACATAATAACTCTTCTACAAAATAACAATAAAGATTAAACATAATTGGGTACCTATACTGGTGCGGTCACCCTATAACATAAATAAAATGCTCAAGAATACAGATGGCTGACAAAGTTACCACCACCCAGGTCGAAAAACAAGTATGTTACAGATATGTATAATTATATCTATACAGTGTGTTTCCATGACTCGGGCTTTTACGAAAATGGGTAATAATCATTGATCGGTTTTTTGGATTCTCCCGGCGGGTCTCCTATACCTATAGTAACTTGAGAAATAAACTTTAGGTAATATTATTGCCATGTTTCTGTTTCATAAAATATGTTCTTGTGTGTCTAATACAATAGAGTTAAATAAAATTTTATAGTCACATACGTCATTTTTTTATACGCGAAATTTCGCTGGGGGAATCCAAAAAACCGATCACTGGTAATAATACGCATTACTAGCAATCGTTTTCAAGTATTAACATTTGACAAATAATTAAATTGACCGTACAATTCATTTTTTTCCTCCGAACGATCAATGTAACGCATGCCGCGTGTACTGCTTATATTAGTTGTCAAACTTTGTGAGTGGCTGCGATCTGTCATTGTCAGTGTAAATTAACGATTCATTTTGAAGTACATTGCTTCTCAATTAACTTTTCGTAGAAAGGTAATTACTTTTAAAATTATCATTTTGAATCGAATAATGTTCACTGTTTGGCTAGAAATCTGCATCGCATTCCTCGGTTTCGATAAAAGCCAGTATCATAGACACACACTGTATAAATACGTCTGTGTCAGTGATAGATAACCCCTGGCCTGTGTATCTTTGGCGCGGCAAAAATAAGAGGAATCAAAACAGCCATCCTGTTTATAAAATCACAGTCGACATGAATACAGTTTATCGCACTTCGACAAAATCGACTTGATATCATCATCAGCATCTCAGCAAAAATACGTTCAATATAAATTTACACGATATACACTACACTCAACAATTATCGAGACATATTATGTACGTACTCAGGCAGTTTTCCTGCGAATCAGGATATTTAATAATCAATGTAATTGTATGCATTAATTCTAAATATTTCTTAAAATATTAGATATCCACTATTAGGCAAAGGCCTACAGACTAACTCCAAGGTTTTCCAGAAAGAAAAGTCGGTAACTTGTCCTCAAACATCAGGATAATATTAAACGTAAGTTTAAGCGACTTTTTTTTTCCCTAGCCTATATTGATGTCCCACTGCTGGGCAAAGGCCTCTCCCCTGGATCTCCATGACTCCCGATTTTGTATTTTCTCCGGCCATTTGTCTAGGAACGAGTCCATATCATCCCGCCATCTCCGTCTGGGCCTGCCACGTCCGCGTCGCTGTACTTACACCACTTAGTGGCTATGCTAGCCCACCTATCAGGATGCATACGGTAGACGTGGCCAGCCCAGTCCCACTTGAGCCTAGTGGTTTTTTTGCCGACGTCAACAATTCGCGTTTTGGAGCGCAGTGTGGTGTTCCGGATGCGGTCAGTCCTTTTAACATAGTCCTTTAAGCGTTAAAACGCTAGTGTAAATGCTAAAGTAACTTCTTCTGTCTAAATATGACGCTTCGCTATCTGAACTAGGTACTGTAACAATTGCAGCCAGCTAGTTGCACATATATTCGCATTCGGTTCAAATGCCTAAGGCGGTAAAATTTTCCAACGCTTCATTTCAAAAATGCCAGGTGAAATAGCTAAATTCTCACGTATTTTTACATTCCTCTCCACTCATTATCGTGAGACTACTCGCTCCAAGGCCTGTAATAACACAGATTCGGCTCAATTCTGAAATAGACTTAAATATTCATAAGGAATAAATCCACAACCACTGTTATTACTGCGGCTTTGCGGTTTTGGGGTTGCTGTTTTAAAATTACTTAGGAGGTCATTATGAAAGATCTGGTTTTTGATATAAGCTGTTTTGAAAATGATTAAATTTTTCTGATGAATCGTTTTGTCTTAACTGGAAAGATAGGTGAATAAGATGCTATGACATGTTATAGGAATTTAATGGACATGTGCATAAAGCCCCTTAAATTAAAAGTAGTTTTACAGAAACGGCTGGGCCGATTATGTTAGACATAGTTTTCGTATTTTTCGACCCAGGGATTCAAAGTTAGACAGAATCTTTTATAACTATAATGCTGGAGCGGTGGTCTTGAAAATATTGACTTTAAAATATATTCTGATACCCTTATTCTTATATATATTATATTATACCTACCCATACGCCGTTCCGCTCTGTATTATGCGACTTATAAGGAGAGCTCTATGTCCAGTTGTGGGCCCTTTAATTTTTTTTACAGTTGGACTGTCAACATTAAAGGGTCATATATTATTAGATTCATAAGTGACTGGAATTTCTGGTGTATGAAAAGGAAGCCCCCGTGTGACATACCTGAAACAAAAAATAGTGTATTAATACAGCGTGTTTTTCTTCATATGCTATAACTTTAACGGAAGCTTATTTAGGTCAAATATAACTAATTTCTCTAAGAAACTAGTGTTTTAACTCTTACTGTTATTGAGTTATTAAAAAAATAAGTTTAATCACTGAACATGTGTACCTATTGCAACCTTTATTCCATTCTAATGTTACTTATTTTGACATGTGCCGTCAGTTACCTGAGATTAACTTTTATTTTATTCTTAAGGTTCTCTCACACTTACCATTTCATTTATTATGTATGAAAACAAAAAAAAAATTTTTATCGAATTTTCCAAAAGCCTGTATACCAGACAACTTCTATTAATGTCCCAAGTAACCTGTCTTATTTATAGCATATCGAAACGAACACCCTGTATAGAAAATAAGCACACCCATTTTTACGGTACAAAATAAATAAGTAGTTTTTAGTAAATATTTTAAGTGTTTCTTTCAATAACTAAATTCTAACTCTTTTAATAAAAGGAGAGTCAGGGGAGAGGCCTTTGCCCAGCAGTGGGACACTCGAATAGGCTAGTAAATAAATAAATATATAATTAATAAAATAATAAACTCTATATAGATAGTTGATTGGTCGAGAGCTGAGGGAGCTGGGGACGTGGATTCAAGTCCCGTCTCAGACATTACTGAATTTGGTATTGTTCTTTATGTATAATTGAAGCACAAATAAATTTTTATAACGTTAAATATTTACTAGGCAAAAAATATTTCCTAACGTTTCATAAGCTCTATCTAGACTGCCTTAGACACTGAATAAACGGGCTTTGCTAATATTGATAAAAGGCCCGATGATTGATGTACTAAGAAAACTTGAAGATATAACATTTCCTTTGAGTTCATTTTCCAAGATTTTTTACATTAAACCTAAGTAAATATGTAAGAGACCTTACTATGTTACAAGTAGGTACCGATACCGATATTTGTGAAATTTGTCGTTCCTTTCAATAAAATGAAAACAAAGAAAATATAAATATTGCCAGATGTATTTCAACCTCCTGGTCTACAATTTATGTACATAGATTAAATCTAACTAATCTACTTAACCCTTTGGCATTGTACCGAGGATGCTGGCGGCATTTCCTCGCTGTATCGCAATACTGATGCGTTGTGGTTAGAAGAAATTAAAATTACTTGTATCTACAATATATTTTGATCTTTTTAAAATTATAACTAACGTGAGACTCAAACATATTAAAATATTATCGAACCGGATTACTCACGTATTTAAGTCGATGATTGCTCGACATGTTTCGACCCATTACGTAACCCTGTTCGATAATATTTTAATATAATATTTTGATCTTTTTGAACTACTCGAAAACGATTGCTAGTACTGAATATTGTTATACAATAACGGTGTACCTATAACACTTTCTCTTCACTCTTAGCTCTCTTTCTTTTCTAAATAAAACATTCTAAAATTAGAATGTTTTTATTGGTCCCAATTAATAACAAAAGAACGTCAAGACGAAAGGTGACACAAACGTTGGAAAAACAAAAGAACGCCAAAAACAAAGGAAGGTGCCATCAAATCTGACGACAGAAAGATATAGAACGGGACGGAGGTAGTCATAGTCATTGTGCGTTGCCATCAAACATGCATGGGGCACGCAAATAAATCGCATTATGCGATGCGTGAAGCATTCTGTCTTCAGGGTTGTCGGTAATAATTTAGAACATGTCCTATTCTGAATTAAAGATAGAAAAAAGCACGCATGGGGCAACAATATGACATGTCTTCGATTGTATCAACATACAATAAAATAAAAACGTATTAGACATGAAATAAAACTATGACAACGGATAAACTTGTGTATACGCGAGTACGCGTATACGCAAATTTATACGTTTATCATAGTTTTATTTCATGAGTAATCCTCGCGGTAACCAAAGAAAGTAATAGAAATATCTAATTAATGTAACAAATATCATATTCTAACTAAGAATAATAATATTTTCGGAAAAAAAATGTTTTTCTTGCTATAATTGTTGTTGTTTTTAATGCCATACCTACTAATCCTACTATTACTCTTTACAGAGAGATTCAGTACATCGCTTCAAAATAAATGTACAAAATTACTCTACAAAACTCATGAAACATCAAATTTAAATTCGTATTTCTATCCAATTCAGACGCAAAACCTCATTAAAATCATCAAAGTTTCAGCCTAAAATCCCAAAAGTTAATTTCCCGATCTTATTTTAGCAATTAGAAAGCAAACCAGCAAGTCTGTGTAAACTTGCAAAATCTCTAGATCGACAACCCTGAGACGTCTATGAATAAATGAGTGGCTCAAATTCGAGATCGCGACGCGGAGCAATTATATGAAACGTAAATAGAACCGCGTAAACAAATACATAAATAATATATAAGACACTGAAGTTCAGGGTTTACCTAAGAGTTTGTCGCCAAGAAAATGCTTTGTCAAAGTCAGAGGACCTACCGCGAATCAAGAACGAAGTGTTGCCTCTTTCTCGCACTCGTGAATTTTTACATAAGTGTGACATCGGCCACACTTCGTTCGTGGTTCGCGGTAGGGCCTCAGATTCTTTATTCAAGTACGCCTAGCAACAAGCACTTTCAGGCCCCTATTTCACCATAGTGACAGGTGCGACAATTTTTTTTTTCTCAAACATGCAATGTAATATTGTTGTTACATTCCTTGTAATAGGCTGCGAAGTATGACGTTTCAGGTGCGACTAGGACAAAAGGTCGTTAATGGAATTTAATATATATCTTGAAGGCCTAGGCCGACAAAGTGCTCTTTTTTTAATTCCATTCCACATAAATTTGTGGCACAGGCATCATGACAGTCTGCCACTATGCAGTAAAATGGATATTTTTGTTGTTTATTTCATTCATTACATGTTTGAGAAAAGGACCTCGGCCGGAAATATGGGGTTGCCCGCCTCTGGTCTATATGTTTTCGGCCGGCAACCCCTTTCGTCCCGGCCTCTATAGTAATGTACTATTGCTCCTATTGCTAGCGTCGTATAGGCGATTTTACAAATTGTCTCAAGAAATACGACAATTGTAGCGAAATTTCAAAACATGTCAAGAAGCAACGAAAATCGCTCAAAAACCTTGACAATTGTCACATCACCTTTAGGAAAATGAGAAGTAGTTAATAACTATGTAATAACGTTTTTTTAAATTATTAATATTAATTTTAATAATGTTAAAACTTAGACAGTCTGGCTATAACGAGCATGCTGTTTTTCATAGGGAAAGGTCCCGGTTCTGAACTTATATGGCAAGAACTGGGAATTCGCGGTTCCGGTACCGTACTTGTATAGAAATCCAGTACCGGCCCCCCACCTGTTTGATGAATATTTGTGCAAATAAACGCTTATTGTTATATTCCCTTCAATACCTATCAAAAAACGTAATTGTTCTACATTAAATTACCGTAACCTATTATGGAGTAGAGTGTGCGTCTGGCAGCTTATATCCCAGGATGCTTAGCCAAGTTGCCAATCGCTAGCGCTTGGTAGCGTATCGTAGTTTTCCCTTAGCTTGCATATTAGTGCGACAAAGACAGTTAGCTGCCTTTCGTTTACGATTGACGATTAAGAGTTAGCGATTGGCAACTTGTCTAAGCACCCAGGTCACTTCACTTTACGAACACACTATTAAAATTGACTATTTCGTAAAGGAATATGTCGAGATTAAAGAGGCGTGCAAGAGACAGCCGAGTGACAGCTCGAGAAACAATTGAGAATCGCTATTCAGCGCTCTAGAGGTGTCAAATGGGACGTCTATGTCATCGTTTGGTTGAATTAGAGTTTTTTTAAGTCACCGCCGATAGAATTTGAAAACAATATCATTTTCAGCCTCCGTAGCCTAGTTGGTAGTGACCCTGCCTACGAAGCTGGAGGTTCCGGGTTCGAATCCCGGCGAGGGCATTATTTGTGTATTTATTTATCACAAATATTTGTTCCTTGGTCATGGCACAAGTCATGGCTGTCTATGTATTTAAGTATCTGTATGTATCTATCTATTATATATATCGTCGCCTGGTACCCATATCACAAGCCTTAATTGAGCTTACCGTGGGCTAGGTCGATTTGTGTAAGATGTCCCGAGATATTTATTTATTTAATATAAACAAACCATTCCACGAACTAGGCTGTCTTCGGTCGTGTTTTAATTTATTACCACTCCTAATTGTAAATTTTCTACTTTTCGCACTCGTATCACATTGGACATACATTTTGTCTAAAAGACTCCATAGATGTTATAAAACTTTAACATGAAATATCTTCTAAAAATCTGCATAGCGTAATTTTGAAATGGCTACCTACACAGTAGGTATCCAGAACGATCAATCATTTCTATACAGGAAACACAAAACCGCTAAATTACCATTAAACCGCACTGCAGCCATATTTGTTTATCGTCCATAATTAATTAGATAGTTCAAATTTCGGAGAATAATTCATCATCGTCAGTGACACGCCATTTTGCCAACAACTTTGTTATTAACGTTCAAAAGCCGCTAATCACTTCAAAACAATGAACATATTGGCTGAATCAGAACATTTACCCTATGGAAGTCTCTTTCAGTGAGGTAAACTGAGGCCCAATAACATGGTAGACGATATGGTTTCTTGTTGCAGTAGAAAATTAAAGAGAAAGCTGATATAGGTACTTACGTTGTAATCAATCGAAGCCAGACTATATTAATTTCATGAGAATCTTTCTGAAAAAACCGGCCAAGTGCGAATCACGTTTGTTGTGTGGGAGCCCCCTTAAATATATATTTTATTTTACTTTTTGGTATTTGTTATTATAGCCTAACCTTAACCCTACGCCAGTTCAGATGACGCTGTTGAAAGCTAACTTTTATTTATTTTTTGAACAGATTTCTTTTTTTTTTATATACATAATGTGCCTTGTTCTTTCAAATTGTTTAATTTTAGTTGCATGACGCATTCGTTTTTAACTGTAATGTCATGTAAACTATAACTATATGTTTCAATAAAATAAATAACTAGCGCCAATAGAAATGCAGCATCGGCGAAAATTTCAACAGTCTAAGGCTGCGTTTCCACCAGAGATGTGCGAGGTGCGAGGATGTGTTTCCATACAAATGACACCTATTAATGACTCGAGCGAGGTGTCATTAGTATAGAAACACATCCTCGCATATCGCACATCTCTGGTGGAAACGTAGCCTTACTATCACGGTTTACGAGATACAGTCTGGTGACGGACGGCAGACGAACAGACAGAAAGCGGAGGCTTAATAACATGGCCCGTTTTATCCTTTGTGTACGGAACCCTAAAAAGAGATAAAGCAATATGGCACTAGTAATGAGTTCGACCTTCACAAATTGGTAGAAGACCTGACGTCCATGTTAATGAACATTCTTAGGCTAAAATTATGTTGTTCGTTTAGTTGTGAAGTTGGCAATATAATGCCTCGCGTGTTAATTATAGGTAAACAGTAAGCCAACTAACTCGATGACTGAAAATTAGTGGTTTCAGTGCTCAGTGGCTATGAAGCCAATCCTGAAAGCTGACAGTTCAATACATTATCTGTCAATAATCTCACTTTTTGACACGTGATGTATTGAAATGACAGGTGTCAACATTGGCATCAGAGCGGCCGAGCACTGTAGTAAATTTTGGATAAGAAGGGTCCACGGAAAAAACATGTCCAGTGCTTAAAAAAATCAAGGCAAATTCACACCTCATTCTGTTAAAAGTAAGGTGGTTTTTCCTTCTGTAATTTGAATTGACTAGACATTTTCTTTCCGTGAACCCTTCATATGTATTTCTATCTGTCACTCCGATTGTCCGATTATGAATTAATGGGATTTTTTTCGCGGTCGCGGTAGACTCTGGAAACACGGTTCTGTGTACTTGTGTAGTTATAGAAGAAGTATGTGCCACGGAACCCTGAAGTATTCGCAATTTGTAAAATATCAAGGTCCGTGTTGGGCAGTCAATACATGTAATAAGTACCTAAGTGATGAAATAAACTCTTTAAATTATACTTTTTTGTATCTTTCTAAAATATGTTTGAAAGCTATCCACAGAATTGTTTAATTCGTCGAAGTGTCCAATTTGGCAGTGCTTACTTTGAAACTAAGAATGCTAGTTACATTTAAAGAATTTGTCTGTTTCATAGATAGCAGTAGATACTAGTTTTAATACTTGCGTATAAATATAATTAAATAAATAAATAAATAAATATCTTGGGACATCTTACACAAATCGACCTAGTCCCACGGTAAGCTCAATTAAGGCTTGTGATGTGGGTACCAGGCGACGATATATATAATAGATAGATACATATAAACAGATACCTACTTAAATACATACACAACCATGACCAAGGAACAAATATTTGTTTTAAATGAATACACAAATAATGCCCTCGCCGGGATTCGAACCCGGAACCTCCAGCTTCGTAGGCAGGGTCACTACCAACTAGGCTACGAAGGCTGACAAAACACATATTTTATAACCATTTTACAGAAAAAAATGGCTTAAGTTTCATGAGGAACAAATACAAATATTTTATTACATAGTTTGACTTGGAGACGTGGATTCAAATACCACTTACGGCGGTAGTGCACTCAGTGTTTTTTTCATTTAGATATAATATATATGAGATCTAATATGTATTTGTAACATAATAGTGAAGATTATCACTCATATTTTAAAGACAAACGGGTATTAATCGCGTAAACTTACGTTTAATTATATATTATCCTGACGTTACGGACATGACGTTACACCCGTGGTCGCAGACAGACTCAAGTTTACGCGAAGACCCGTTTGTCTTTGAAATATTATAGTGAAGTAACATAAATCATGAAGTGACGAGTATCATGAATGTCAGGATGGACATTTTTTAAAGGTACTACACATTGTAAACGTACAAATGAATTGCAATCGAGTGATTCACAACAAAAACCTAACATGACAATTAAGTGTAGCAATGTATCGCGGAAATAAATCGGTTGATTCAAAAATAGCTTCACGACAACATGTTTTAGCCAACGAAAGCGAAAGTAGAAGCAACGTGTAAAAAATAAACCGCTCAATCCGTATCGATGCTCATTAGCAGATAAAAAGCGTGTTCATTGCAACACTTTTTTACTGAGACTATCGTAACTGCAAGGAATAAATAATACGACTATTAACTAGTTCATTAGAATAGATAAAAAAACAGCTACAAGCATGTCGGGCCATGGTCAGTTCTGTAGTTATTCAAAAACCCCTAGGCCGATTATGTTCAAAACTGTATATTTTAAACTATTTTATAAGCTCAATATTTCTTTGAAACCCATATTTTTCGCACCCAAGGAAAAAAAGTCTGGAGCGCTTATCTGCTTATCTCCGGAAATATTGAATTAAGAAATAAATATTCATTTACCTTCATAAGACAATTTTTTATTACGAAAATAAATTAAAACCATTTTCATAGTTGTTAATTTGCACCATACTCGTAATAGAGATAATCTTTTAAAGGAAATAATTTAAGTACAATTTACAAACATTGCCTCATAATACGAATCGCGTAGGCAGAATGTGAGTGATCTCTCTACATAACATACACACATGAACACCGAAAAGTGTCTTACCACGAGTTGACAAGTATTATTTACGTTACTGTTTACGCGATAGGTAAAGTCATCATGCTCGCTCCAATATACACCGTGATTGACTGCTTTACTTATCGAGTAAATGTTTACGCAAACCTTACATGCGCACTTATGTTACCGTAGTCGTTTTGCTGGGGGTAGGACCTCGTGCAGGGTCCGCCCGGACTGCTACCACCGTTTCACCCGTTAACCTGCCGCTAAATTAGCAGTGTTTGCACTGCTGTGTTTCGGTTTGGGGGTAAGACAGCCGGTGTAATTACTGGCATAGATAGAGGCAATCCATCTATAAGTCCTCAGGGTAGGCAGCGCATAGGCGGTTTTTTGGTCACTATATGTCCATGGGCCTCAGTTCCTATTTTCTATCAGGTGGGCTGAGAGCTCAATTGTCTACCTTCGTCACATAAAAAAAACATGACTTTACAAGTGGCCTTTACTCGATACGTAAAGTAAGCATTCGTGCTCTTTCCAATAAATAAGTGTGAGCGCGATAATAGTACATTGTGCATCTAGGGAGGTAAGTACGAGAGTGTTAGGAACCCGACGCCGTAGGCGGAGGGCTTTTAATGACTCGAGTTAGAATTTCGCTTACCGACCGTGATGCATACAATGTTTTTCATCACACTTGCGAGCAAAAAAATTAGGTTTAAGACAAAATATTATTAAATGACGTGCTAGTCCCTAGGGAATTTCACTTTTTTATTACTCCCGCGATGCATGCAAGCAATGGCGTGCTTACAAAGCAAGTGTGATGGAAAAAGCTTTTCATCACACCTGTTCGGTAAGTGCGCCAATGCGCTGCGGCGATGCGTCATACGCCTTAGGGCTGTCAAGGATTTTCATACAACATTACGTCGCACTAGTCTCACTCGTGTGAACTAATGCCCGCGGCATCGGCTTGGGCTTTACTTTCACACTCGTTCACAAATTCTTATTTACCGCCCTTAATACACAATGTACTATTACGTACCTATAGAGTAAAACCTAACAAACGTAACCGTTGAAAACTCATGGTACAACTACAGCTAGTTCGTGCGTACGATTCGTGCTCAACAAAATGCTCACTAAGTAATAAGTAATCATTTAAACTCAATTATAAGCAAGCAATCTCCATTTCGTCCGAGCATTACACCTGTTTTTTACGAAATTGAGGCTAAACGAGCTGTCAGTTTTTAGACGTCACTTTAAAACGTTGGGCACTGGAAATAACTATAATAGCGGGGATAAGTAGCAATTATGAAATGTTTTCACGCTAACTGAATTACCGGATTGACGTGTGCTCTAATTTGTCTTAAGAATCAGCTGAGGTTTGGTGCCGATAATCGGTTACGTTAGGTTTT
Organism: Thaumatotibia leucotreta; assembly: GCA_025490895.1. NCBI lineage: Eukaryota > Metazoa > Arthropoda > Insecta > Lepidoptera > Tortricidae > Thaumatotibia > Thaumatotibia leucotreta. The sequence continues at coordinate 35,633 of JALPQI010007877.1, read as the reverse complement.
AAAACTGAGAATACTAACTTAAAATATTATTAAATGACGTGCTAACGCTTCTATTACTCCCTAAGGAATTTCACTTGTCTCTTACTTTCGCGATGCATGCAAGCAATGGCGCGCTTACAAAGCAAGTGTGATGAAAAAAGCTTACGTACCTATAGAGTAAAACCTAACGAACGTAACCGTTGAAAACTCATGGTACGACTACACCTAGTTCGTGCGTGTCAATTCGTGCTCAACAAAATGCTCACTAGCTAATAAGTAATCATTTAAACTCAATTATAAGCAAGCAATCTCCATTTCGTCCGAGCATTACACCTGTTTTTTACGAAATTGAGGCTAAACGAGCTGTCAGTTTTTAGACGTCACTTTAAAACGTTGGGCACTGGAAATAACTATAATAGCGGGGATAAGTAGCAATTATGAAATGTTTTCACGCTAACTGAATTACCGGATTGACGTGTGCTGTAATTTGTCTTAAGAATCAGCTCAGGTTTGGTGCCGATAATGATGAATTTCAAATGAACAATTCTTGCATTCATCTTCACTTTTCGCATATATTTAAGATTGCTTTTAATTATAAATATATTGTGTTGGCTTCTTCTTCTTCTACCTAGCGTTATCCCGGCCTTTTCCAGGGTCCGCTTTCCTACTACTCTTCCTCCAGTTTAGTTATAAGTACATTTTAGTGTTATTGAGCTTTTTCTCTTTTAGAGACACTCAATTAGCGTCAGATTAAAAATGCTAAATTTCCATAAAACTCGAATTTGTTGTTAATTTTATACACTCGATGTAAGATAAGGTGCGATTAAAGATAAAATGTTTTTTTAATGGAGTAAGACAAAATGCTACCAGCAGACATTGTGTCATAAGGACGACTTTTTGTCTTTCCCCGTTCTGAAAACCGTTTCATCTTACCCCAATTTACCTTGATAATATAAACGCCGCTCAAGTTTAACTTCTTAAAGATATCGTACCTACTCAATTATCGTCACAAGACCTAACTACAATGAGGTTTTTTTAGTTTTTTTTTAATCTCACGCTAATTGGGTTTCCCTAAAAGTGAAAATGTTCTGTATGTTCTCACGATAGCTCAAATCTAACAATAGTTATAGACTATTAAAGCTAAAACAGTCTACCAACCGTATTTTGGCTAATTACGCGAAACATAGAATGCCACACTTAGGTACCTTACATATTACATTTATAAGAAAAATGGTTATATTAACTGAACTAAGCCAGTACGAAAAAAAAACCATTAAAGGAGTCATAATCCCAGAATCATCATAACTGTCGCTTTGAAGCAATAAATCGCGTTATACTTCTAATGTGGCACCCCTGAGGCGATCCGTTAGGGTTGTCAACACACGGAATATATGACCAAGTTTGACGCTCTACAAAGGGTATGTCGCTGAAATTTTAATGCTCACACAAGGAGAGGCCAGCGCGGCAAAAACGTCTACTCACCACCTTTTTTACTGGAATAATGTAGGCAAAATAAGGGTTGTTGAGCGTATTGTCGTGCTAGGTCGGTAATGCTTAAAAGGAATGCTCTGAAAATGACCCGCGTGAATTTTAAGCTGTTTCGAGACTTGTGTTATGGTTGAGTTTGAGACAGTAATTTTGGTTGCGAAAATAGCTTGGAGCTTTTGGATAGGATTTTTTATTTTGTTTGTGACGGCGATTTTTTTTCCGGTTTGATATCCTTTGGCGTCAGTAGCAGGATAATCAGATGAAGGTATAAATCCACACACGTGATTCTAATCTCTTGATTTTTACCTTTGAGTATTTTGTTAAAAGTATATTTTTTTGGACCCATGTTATACAATGCGTGAGATGACAGATGAGTTCATAAATGAGTACATATTAATATCCGTTTACATAATTCCACTGTAGTACGTTTTTACGCCACTTAACAACTCTACCTATCTGCGAATAAATTTAAAATACCTACACATTTAGCCGTGAAGACTGCTACTAATATAGCTATTTTAAATATTATAATTATGTCATACATATTAGTTGGTGAAAACTGAAAACGTGGATTCAAATACCACCTCCGATATTGGTAAACTGGACATTTTCCTCCGGTAGCTAATACATTGTAATGTTAAGTACTACTCGTACTTAAAACACACATTTCAAAAATATTTAATAAAACAATTTGAGTTCTTCCAGAAAAATAATGGAGGTAGCTATATTATAATTTTAACTCAAAGGCAAACGAGCTATATACAATATAATTGATGAAATGATAATTGAATATAACATAAAGTCACGAATTCATCTTAAACTGGTTAATTAATCAGCAACCACGGATAATATTCTCAATATTCATACACTTCAAAGTCAGCTAAACTTTATCCTAAAATCCGATCAAAAATTCACCCCGCTCACGCTTGACCGGTTTTTATGAATAAATAAGGAGGTGATTAATGTAACCCAATTACATCGGTACAACCCTCACACCACTTCATTATATTTAGGAAATTAGAAAAGGGTTGAAATTGGCCTTTTGACTAGTGTCATAATTTTATAATTCCCGAGGTTAAGTCGTCTTCAAAAATATTAGTTTTTAAGCTAACAGCCATAACCATATTTACATTATTAGTATGACTTAAAACGGGATATTTACCACGTAAAAAATAATTGAGCACCAGATAGGAACAAATAGTCTATATCGCTGCGAGATAACCCCACCCATGATCTACCTAATTCGATGAGATCTGTGAATTGGCAAGTGAGATTCATTACCCAGATTACATTTACAGCCGAATGTTAATTCTAACCGGCCAATTAATAGCGTGATGATTAAACGATTGAATTGCGTCAGTTCAAACCCGTACGACTGCAATGAGTAATCGATCGCTAACATCTTTTATTAGTGATAATTCATTACGCTTCACTTCGGTCAATGTACTTCAGTGAATTATGTAGAGAAGAGTCCATATTAAAGTAAATGAGGAGTTACCTAAATAACTTTGGAGATTAGGTACAGTTAGCATTGAAATTTTCCGGGAAAAATTCCGTTTCTTTCCAATTGGCTCGTTTTTCTCGGAAAAATCAATGAAAGCTTCCACTTTTTATTTCCTACTCTTAACCGATGTTCTTTAGGTCTAATTTTCAAATATAAAAGGGGAACGAGGTAGAAAGAGCGACAGTGATTATTGTGACAATGATTATTTCTTTCAAAACCCGAAAAAAGAACGGAAAATTTCATGAATTCCCGAAAACAAAATTATTTTTGCCGATATTTTCATCGCTAGGTACAGTCAACGAAAAATGACTGAATGTAGTCTAAAAGTGACTATGCAAATGTACGCACAATCCTTTCCCTTCTATTTCTCATCATCAATATTCATCATGTACATCAATTAACCATTGAACAGACAAGACTCAAAAAATCCTTGATTCAAACCCCTACACCCTGTAGTGTAAGTACTTACCTACACAAAAATCTGTGTAAGATTCAAATACAAAAAGACAGTGTTATACGGTGGTCGTTTTTTGAGACCAGTGCCCAATAAAAAGTTTACTTACCGTTTAGGTACCAAATGTTGAATTAAATACCTTACTAAGGGTGAAGACACACTTATCAGCATGCGTACGCATATTGTCTAATGAAATTGTCCGTTCAGTATGAAACGTGTAGCATGCGTACGCGTGCGGAAAGCTGGATGCGGCCTCATACTAAACTGACAATTTCTATAGACAAAATGCGTATGCATGCTAATAAATGTGTCTTCACCCTAAATTGCTTTTTCCTGAATTTATGATAAACTATTTATTATACTATTTATTTAGAGGCATGATAATATGAATGTGTATGCAATTTGTTGACTTTGACACTCAGTTAAGGCTTTGACAGTCAGGATCATGACAGCCTATTCAATGAATAACTGATGACTTGTTTGACATCCGACGTTATCCAGAATTAGCCTGTGCCACGTTTAATTGTATTTTAATGATCCTGAATAGAACAGAACCGCAAAGTGCAGTCGCGTCGATATTTGAATATCGGCGCTGGATATTGCATTCCTGGGCGGCCTGCCGCAATTATGAAGTATATAACACAGGTGACTGACAGTAGGAATAGTACAATTTAACTTGCGGCCTTAGCGTATCTTGTGTTTGATAGCAACTCGCAGCTAAACTGTCTCCTTTCGATTGTATTGATTACAAAGATACGTGGAAGTGCGAGCTGCTAAAAGGTTTTGGTTTCAAGTGGAGAAGAGGAAGAATTATGATTAGATTAGATTTATTTATTTCGCAATATTCAATTACAGTACAAATTAGCCTAACTTAATCTATATGAATTTATATTACGATCGTCAAGTTTGTAAAAGTATGAATACAGAATAGGTCACTTAAGTAAATAATAATAATAATCAGAAAATGTCACATAAAATAACAAGTCAATTAATAAAAAACAATGATGATAAAAAACAAAAAAAAACATGTCACAACGCAAATATGCTGCAATTCAAGTTACTTCATTGTCATAATTTGAATTCTAACGATCATCATTCATCGTCACCATCATTTCAGCCATTTACCTCCCACTACTGGGCAAAGGAATATCTTGCCCGTTCTATGCTAACCTCTAAACTGACACACACTCTTTCGAATATCGTCCAAACATCGAGCCCTGTGCTTCTCTCGTCTGAAAACGGCCATAAATACGTTATCATTACGTTATTTCTAACAATGATTTGCATTGGCAATCACAGTAGTATGTCCACTATAATGGTGTTGCTGTCCATCTTCAACAGATAAATGGTCAGTGACACTTCAATCTATTAGTCGACACCTACGTGACGAGTAGGGGTGGCACATATACTTCCTCGTAGTAAATATGAGTTTCGCTAAGTTTCTTACTGGTTCTGCTCAGGTCTGTTTTGTAGGGTTAGAAGAACCGGTAGTAGTTTATTTTATTACTATTGTGCCAGACGATTTAAAAATGCTTATTAATAGATAGGCTTACTTGAATAAAGAATCATTTGATTGATTGATTGAAGATTAAAACTGCTCGTGATTCTGAGTAGAAACAGTTTAAGATTCCCTTACAAATAATGGCGGCAAGGTAAATTGGCTGTAAGGTATAAAACGATAATATATGAAATTGCATAACCTACTGTTTCTTAAAGATATGCTGTCGCAGTTGACGACCCGAGACTCTATGGGCATACCATTCGATTCCACGTAGAATTCTTCCCATCGTTTACCAAATACATCGTCTCATAACCAAAGTAGAGGTTCCGATGAGGCGTTTTGTAAAGCTGCAGATTACAATTTACAAAAGTGAATGTATTTTTTCCAGCAGGGATGGGAAATTACTTTGAAAATTCAGCAAAATATGACTCTAATAGGATTTGAAAAATGTATGGTTTTTTAATATCCGGATATCCGCCATACAAAATTATCCAGCAAACGCAAACTCATAACGGGGGTGTCGTAAAACTTTCGGATCAAAATGATTTTGCCAAGATAGGTCTTTAAGACATTGAAGATTGTAGACGCTGGGGCGACAAAACAGTGAAATATGAGGTGAGAATGTACTTTTACCAAACCAAGAACGGAGAACTTAAATGTTACTCGGAATCAAAGAAATTGAAAACCCTGTCCATTGGCTGCATTTGCAACGACGACTTAATGAGTGTGTAATACGGGGCAAGGACTCGGACTAGTACCTATCTAATTTTAACTATAAAATAAGGAGAAGAAGGTGCATAGGTCCCTGTTAAAGATCGTATCTACAAAAATTCTCGAAAAAATCACTTTTTTTAAAACGTTCGTAGCTCACGACTGATGCGGCTGAGCGGTTGCTGCATACTAGTGAGAGGGGCGGAGTGAAATGGTGTCGTGCATAATATAGCCAGTGAGGGAAAAATACTACTATTTTAGTAGTTATTGCGGTTATCCGATCTTAGCCTGGTGTACCTAATTCTCTATATAGTGATATCCATAACCCCATCCAATGAGATACGATACCTAACATACAAGATATTCTGAGACTCTGAGTTCGAAATATTATAAGAATTGGGAGAGCTTCTTCCTACAACCGACATACTTCTTTTTTGAGTTGTTGGACTGATATATTTTTTGTTAGTTATTCGATTAAGTTGGATTACATGAGCTGTAAAACTGGAAACTTTCAGCTCGTCTGTAAATTTAAGTACGAATAAAGATGAACCTACAATCGACATCAGATATATAGGAGCGGCCAGTGCTCACAAATATCTGAGCAGGCCTCTATTACCATGGCGTTAGAGTGCATTATGTTCAGATATTTTTAAGTACCGTTACCTCTCTGATATATCTGTACAGTCTAAGGCAAAATAAGGTGTACACAAAAATGTTCAAACATATGTCCCAGTGCACTCCCAGTCCCAATTCTGTGTAATGAGAACGTCGTAACATATTTATGAGCGGATTATTTCGATACTTATTTTTGCACTTGACTGTACAATTTTCGAAGGTCGCCTTGCCAGCTTGGCTGACGTTGGGAATAACATTCAGTTGTATTATCTGTGGTGACTTTACTGCGCTATAAAACGACGATAAATTCCATTCTCGCATACAAGATAACAGCTCGCAAGATCTAAGGCTGCCGCTAAACCTAAATTGCTAGCAGGAAATCGTTTTGACATAGGCATTGTGGTTTTGTATTGACAAATCATATTGCCAAGTTGCTAATAGGCATGACTGGCAAGTCAGATCAGCATCTTTTTCGAACTCTTTTCAAAACGATCATCACTATGGAATTTTCAATCGTCACATTTGTGTACTGCTAAATGACCTACTCGGGTCTATATCGAACCGCATAAAAGTATTGTTCCGAATATTATGTCGCATAAGAATTTTACGCCGAAAATTGTTTCGCCGAATTATTGTTTCGCATATTTTTCATGTGTCGAAGTTTTTGCGCCTAAAGTCGTCTGTCCGAAACATTATTCATCCTAATGCTTATTGTGTCTAAGATTCCTTTGCCGAAATTGTATTATGCATATGTTTGATGATCCTAATATTGTACATTCTAAAATTGCTGATAAACATAACGCCTACTAAAATGAAATACGATCCGCCAACATGTCGACGGAGCCCCTAGCGGGGCTCCTATTTCCGCTCTAAGGGACAAAAGATACCTAACGAACCTATCCAGGTGGATTACATGATTTTGAAATGTTTTTCTTTTTCATGCGGAGGGCTCCGCCCCCCGAGCCCCCCTTGTGGGGGGCTTCGCCCCCCCGTCCCCCCTTATTTGGTCTTTCTCCTAGCAGCTGGAGCAGACCTAGTATTTGTATTGTAAAATGTCTAAGATTAATGTTTTAACCTAACTTAACCGTATCAGTTCTGCCCCTCTCGTTTTTCTGCAATCAGGTTATCTACAAATAGCTAATTCCATTTGATAGACGTGACAACTTAATATTGATGTAGTTTAAGTTAGTTTAAAAGACTAGTGCTGGTATTTTAGCCACTCCAACAATAATGCGAAATATTTTTTATGACAATCAATATTAGTAATATTACATTTTAGATAATGTAAAAATCGGCATACGAATATTCGGCAAAACATACTTTAGGACTTCTATATGTGTATGCATAAAAATAATTCTGCGTAACGATTATTATGCCATTCAACAATATGCCAAATGTTTCGGCCAAAACATTTTCTGCACAATGAACATTATGCGAAGAGACGGGCACCCGACTTACTCTTTTAAGTTCTTTTCAATTTATTAAATAGAAGTTCTGTACAAAAATTACTGCAATCTACATCTTAGTAATAATTTCTTCGTGTATTATGTCGTGCATAATGTTAAAAAAATTAATTTAACTACAGTCATCATCTCTATTGGTGAAAGTGGATTTACCAAACGAGCGAATACTCATTTTATCTCCACTCTACGATATTCGTTCGTTACATAAATTAAAACGTAATTCGTCGAAATTCGTTGATTTCGTAGAGTGGATAGAATGAGCATTCGCTCGTTTGGTCTAAATCCACCTTCATAATGCATCACAGTTTATGACGACAAAACTTATCAAATACTTTCTGATATTTTCTTGCTATTTCGATGATTATGGTAAAATAGCAGTAAATGTTAATAATACATTTTAATATGTAGAATTATGGTGACCGGAAGAATATGCTTGCGTCACGTAAGTAAATACTTATAAGTATGATTTAAATCGGGGTATACATAGTATTTTGCGACATGCTACCTTTGATATATGTAGGTACATATTGATATTTAGGCACCATTACAAGTCTTAAGGGAGCAACCTAAATAATTAATCTTTATCTGGTAAATACTACAATGAAAAAATATAAATTTTATAGTTCATAATAAAAACACGATTTTCTATACGTTCACAGCTCTTAGTTCCTCTTAAAATTTGGTTATTATTTACATTAAGATGCGCGATAAGCGTGACAGTTATAAAACTTTTACTAAAACATTTAAACAACAAATAAAACCACTGAAGCATATTCCTTGATATAAAATAAATACCAGAATCGAAAACAATCGTAAAATCAACTCGGCAATTCATCTTCGAATTTAACTTTCAAAGTGCCACAGCCCGAATATTACGAGAAAATCCTTCAGAATCGATAATCTCAATGGCGTAAAGGATGGCTGTCAAAGTTGGGGCTATTTGGAACACCAGTTACCTGACTACATTTGTACTTGATGGGCCTAATTTATACCCCTAGTCGGAGGCTTTGTTGCTTTGTTGTGATGAGGGCATAATTTGGTTGTAGATAAATTAAGAGCATGGATTTATGTACATAATGTATACCGTGCGTCAGTAGGACTCAATAAAATAAACAAACCTAAAAGCTTGTATTGCATTATTTCATGATCGCACACTTTTACAATACATTCTTGTTTTTATAATCAACTTAAAACCTTCAAATTATTGATATTTAGTATTAAAAATATATCTGGGAATGCGTTTCGCATTATGTGTCAAAGATGTCAAATGCTCTGGAAAGACGGCCATATTTTTATACAGTGTGTTAAAATGGCACTGGCCTTTATTAAAACCGAGGAATGCGATGTAGATATTTAGCTAAACCGTGAACATTATTCGATTCAAAATACTAATTTTAAAAGTAATTAACTTTCTAAGAAAAGTTAATTGAGAAGCAATGTACTTCAAAATGAATCGTTAATTTGCACTTGACAATGACAGATCGCAGCCACTCACAACGTTTGACCACTAAGCAGTACACGCGTAACATTGATCGTTCGGAGGAAATAAAATTGATTGTACGGTCAATTTAATTATTTGTCAAATGTTAATACTTCGAAACGATTGCTAGTAATGCGTATTATTACCCATTTTTGTAAAGACCCGGGTTAAGGTAACACACTGTATTCTTTTTTGTTTTCTAATGACGAACGGTAATAGTAAGCCCTATCATACTTGTGCGCTTTATGACCTCAAAGGTGTACAATAAAAATGACAACAACTTTATTTTATTCATATGTCCTGACATACATTTCATAATCTACCTACCTGTAGATTAAGAAAAAAGAACACGTATTTTCCTTTTTTACATCCTTTTTATTCATCGTAAAAATGTAATAGCATTAGAGTTTAGACTACGAGTTCAGGGTGCTTAGACAAGTTGCCAATCGCTAACGCTTAATCATCGATCGCAAACGAAAGGTAGCTAGCTGTCTTTGTCGCACTAATGTAAAAGAGTGACAGAGAGGGAAAACTACGATACGCTACTAAGCGTTAGCGATTGGCAACTTGGCTAAGCATCCAGATATTTTTGAGCACCGTTGCCGTTTCGATATATCAGATAAAGACTGTACAAGGGTCGTCAAAATATACCTAAACAGTACGTATATACTGCAATAACACTATATTCTTATCACGAGTTTGCAAGTAACATTTACGTTAGTGTTTAATCGATACGTAAAGTAGTTCGTCACGCTTGCTCCAGTACATCAGTGCGAGCGTGATAGACTACTTTAAGTGTCGAATAAACGCTTTTAAACGTTTGCCAATGAAATGTATGGTACGGCTACAACACTTCCACAAAACAATACAGTGAAAGCCACATAATATTAGGCTACCTTGTATTTCAACAAATAGAATTACCTTTTCTCTTAGCGAATACAATTACTACAATTAGGTAGGTAAAGTACGCGTGTAACTTACACGTGGAGGCAGATTTTGTTTATTACACGTCGTTTATATTTATTACGATATTTATTAAAGGTTTATTTACCTATACCACTGTACGTAGGCAGGCACTAAAACAGTTACTAATATTATGGTTTGATTGATGTAATACATGTATAAAATATTAATATTATGAATATGATGTACAACCGTACTTTGCTTTTTAACCGACTTAAAAAGGAGAAGATTCTCAATTCGACTCGATTCGATGCATTTTTGTATGTATGTTACTCGAAATCTCCAAGAATCGTGAACCGATTTTCAATTATTTTTTTGTCGTATAGGTATTAAATTTAATGATTATTTTACAAACAATACTTACACACAGTACTTATTTTATAAAAATATTTACTAGATAATACAAATCGGTTTTCCGGTATCAGGCAAAGGCAAAAAAAGGAAAATAATAGGATAGTTTTAATCCCGGAAAATTGCATAATTCTTTCAGATACATAGCATTAATTTATCGGAAGAAAAATGAAATCTAAATAAATAAATGAGAAGCCTCCAATCCTTGTTAACGAAGGTAGCAAAGAGAAAAGTTAATAGGGTTTATTATAATATTTACATACATTTTCAACTGACTTCTGAACCAACATATTCACAGATTTACTTTAAACGGTTCGATTGAAAAGTTGACTGTTATTTAGTAAGGTACTAAAGTCAAAGTCAAAATATTCTTTATTCAATTAGGCCCAGCAACGAGCGCTTTTGAATCGTTAAACTAAATAGCGAATGAGAGAAAAAAAACTACTTCCGGTTCTAACCCTACACCACTGCCTGAAAAGAATCCGGCAAAAAACTCAGAATTTTTTTCCAAATAATAGTTTTTTAACATCTTACAGCTAACATGCATTAATTAAAAACGCAACTTAAATTTTATTTTATATAAATACAGGTATAGTACATTAACTAGAGATGAAATCTCTAATAGTCAGAATAATTATATAAATGTACTATAAAACGGATTATCTCGCTTAGGTACATTAATTAAATTTAACTTCATTCTGACGTTTCGAACACTTTACAGAGTTCGTAGTCTGTGGGCAACTGAAAATGGAGAAATTGATAGATCTACCTCCGTAGATACGTATTAGTTGTAATTTTTATCCTTTAACATTTCGGCCCCACAACTTCAATTTACTCGTTGCCAACATACAACCTTTGACGTCTATAGACGTTACTCAGCCGAGCGCGTTTCTGCTTACATATTTTAATAATTTATTTAGTGCAGAGCCATTCTAATCGTTCGCGTGACCAGACTCCCGTGACCGGTACCAATTTCGGTATCGACCCGGTTCCGGTTACGGCGGCGCCTCCCTAATGTCAATTTGATTGAGATGTTTACAAAACAACGCCCACGGTTTTATCGGGTTTCGTACTTTTATTCAGGGTGTAGACTGTAGACAAAGGAATGCTGGATAAAATAGCGAATTAATTGACGTGAAGTAGAGAGGGTTTGACGTCCTATTTATGTTTTGTCGTAAACGTCTAAAAAGTGATGAATAACTAGTTTAATTTGCTAATTTAGTATATACAACTACTCTTCAAATGTATGGCCTGTGGTTTAGTATATTATTTATTTGGGAAGTTTTGTACTTATTGTAGATCTATCAAATTTCCTCCACTGTCAGTCACCGTAGACCACGAACCCTGAAAAGTGTTCGAAACGTCGGAATGTAATTAAATTATTTAATATACGTGACGTGATATAATCCATTACAATAACTTGCGGTAACTGAACTTTTTTTTATTTATGTAAAAGTCTTAAATGAATGATGGTTCATATACTTTTGTGATGGTATCAGCAAACAAGAATACGAAATTCGGATAGCCTAAGGATACATAAATATCGCAGCCTATGAAACCCTACAATACAACCCTTTCAAACTAAGATATATTTTTGCCTGGAAAATGGACAAAGTGTTAGAGCTAGGTATTATTTTTAAAATAAGAGAAAGAGTTTTAATTATTAGAAATGGGTGTTATATTGACATATGCGAATGAAAAAAATTAAAGAAAATCTATAAATGTATATTTTTGTAATTTGATTCTGTTTAATACGATTATTGTTTTACAATTGTAAAAAAATGAACGATATCAAATCTCGCCTCCACTTATTTATTTATTATTTACCATAAAGTTATGGCTCACCATATGAAGCCAAACTAGGTTAACTATGCACTTGGGCGTCGTAACATTGTGGTTTCATTAAAATGTCTTTAAATAAAGGACCTGGCGAAAATGAGACCTCTGGGGGCATGTGGCGAATGTTTGGGAAGGGTCTAAGACTCGTAATTTTGAACCACAAAACAGAATTGTTCTGTGTTTTGAACATAATGTGTACTATAAAATATTTTCACGGTCTATGTAGCTCAGTCACTTATAACTATAACAGATTAAAAAAAAAAGGAGGTTCTCTACTCGACTGCTTTTTATCTGTGTTTTCTGAATGTACTATATATCTGTATTGAATCAAGTTTATGTTTCGTTTTTAATTAATGCATGTTAACTGTAAGATGTTATAAAACTATTATTTGAAAAAAGTCCCGCTGAGTTTCTTGCCGGATTCTTCTCAGGAACAGTGGTGTAGGGTTAGAACCGGAAGTAGCTTTTTTTTCTCTCTCATTTGATTTTTAGTTTAATGATTTAAAAGCGCTCGTTGCTGGGCCTAATTGAATAAAGAATATTTCAAACGACTTCGTAAAAAGGAGGTGTGTATGTTTTTTATGTTTGTTACCTCAGAACTTCCGACTGGGTGAACTGATTTAGATGATTATTTTTTTATTTGAAAGCTGATGATTACTGACTGGTGCCATTTTAATTTGGCCCAGTTCTGACAGTGGCATATTCATGAGAAAACCACATAAGTCAGTAAAGTAATCAAATTGTAAATCGTGGAAACTATAAGCCTAGAAATAAGGAAAGAATATGTAAAAATATTTGTTTGACTGTTTGTTTCAAAAATAAATAAAATACAATAAAAATAAGTCTTGAATTTTCACGACAATAAATCTTCAAACGAACAGTTGGCACTAAGTCGTCGTCTAATGAAGGGATCTTGTAGAAATCGGTTGAAGTCGATTTTTATTTCTTTTTATATGGTGATTAACTAAATAATAAATATTTTTGTCATAAATACACAACGTATTTATGAAAAAAAATATTTATTCCTCACCTTTGTATATTTGTCTACTATGTACTGAAATATTTATACAGGATGCACCAAAAACCGTGGTGATCCGATTAAGGCCTTCATTAATTCAACAGAAACAATGAAATAGAAAGGCAACACGTCATACATTGCATTATTAAAAATACACTGTGTTAAAAAAGGTAAGTACCTATTTAGTAAAAGATTTTCCGCTTTATTACCTATATAGGTACCACTATGGGTTTTTTTATTACTTTACCAATCCATGAAAATCAGTAATGTGACTGCAAACCGGCATTTACCTGAAATAAGAACAAAAGTTCATAAAATATGTGTAAAAGCGAATGTAACTGTACAAACTATGTACTTTTGATAGTAACAAGAGTGGCCTTAATTAAAATATTTGATTATTAAAAATATCATATTATTTCGAGCATTAATTACAATATAACAACGCATTATCAGTAAATTAATAAACTGTTTAAAATTTTAATGAATATAAATAATTATATTAAATTCAGTGTTAACAAATACCAAAATTAATGATACCTAGTTAGCTACTGATCGTCTGGCGTGATTATTTGACCGTTGATGTAGGTATAAAATAATAATATCATTAAATATTTATTAATTTAATGGCACGGCATTATACCGTCACCATCATAACGCCCAAGTGCTCATAAATACCGGAACATGTACCGTAACGCCTTGGCAATAGAGTTGTGTTACGATATTTATGGATACCTTGTTCGTTCTCAGTCCTCACGTGTACAAGGTAGCCAAAAATTAAGTACATTCCCGTTTTTAAGCTTCGCACGCGCACGCACACGTGTTGCACACGCATCCGGTGTGGCTTAGCCTTTATTAGTACACAAGTCCGGTGTGGCTTAGCCTTTATTAGTAAGGTATAAAATAATAATATCATTAAATATTTATTAATTTAATCGCATGGCATTATACCGTCACCATCATAACGCCCAAGTGCTCATAAATACCGGAACATGTACCGTAACGCCTTGGCAATAGAGTTGTGTTACGATATTTATGGATACCTTGTTCGTTCTCAGTCCTCACGTGTACAAGGTGGCCAAAAATTAAGTACATTCCCGTTTTTAAGCTTCGCACGCGCACGCACACGTGTTGCACACGCATCCGGTGTGGCTTAGCCTTTATTAGTATGTAAAGATGGATTTAGACCAAACGAGCGATTGCTCGTGCCGAGTGCCGTGTGGTGACGGCAGTAAGAATACATTTGTCACCACCCCAACTCCTCCTGCGGGTGTCGTAAGAGTCGACTAAGGGATTGAAGTGTCACTGACCATTTTACAAGATTGATGATGGGCAGCAGCGTCATCATAGTGGACACATTACTGCGATTGCCAATCCGCTTGCCCAGCGTGGCGATTATGGGCATTTACCTCCTAATGCGTCTATACGCATAGTTAATAGGAGAGGCCTACGTCCAGCAGTGGACTAACATAGGCTGATGATGATGAGCGATTGCTCATTCTATACCCCACTCTACGAAATCAACGAATTTCAGCGAATCACGTATTGTGTAATGAACGAATTTTCGAAAAGACAAATGTGGGAGATAGAATGAACATTCGCTTGTTTGGTCTAAATCCACCTTAAGATCTTCACGGAGATTATTTGCAACAGTGCCGAATTATCGGGTGCTCAATCATTGCAATTTACATGATAAATATCCTGTTTTAATAATGCATGCCCGTTGTCTGTTAGGTTTTTTGGCTCAGAAATAGCGATCTAAAAGTAATTTAGGAAGTTTCTGAAGTGTAATTTTTGTAAACTTTGTTTAGGTACCTACCAGCTGCTTACTACAACTGCTTAGAACTACTACTTCTGAAACTTGAAATTATTTAAAAAAACCCTATGGGGTGTATTTTGCTTCCCAAAACCATTGGCAGATGGAATGCACTTGTTTTTGTCCAGTCTGTATAATGGCGACAGTACGAACATGTTGTACACAATTCCTTTTACTCTAATTCCAATTCCAAAAATACGAGTACCCTGCACATCACGTCACTGACTGACCATTCCTGACCCTTATTACAAGGGAAGAAGGTCCACATTAGACCACTAAGTTGGTCAAGTGCATGTTGGCAACGTATGACGCTCGTCTAAATCCGGCACTTCATTTTCTTGTTTATTTTGTTTGAGGCATATTTGCGGTTACCCAATATTTACGGTATGACGTTCCTGTTAGCTTAAAGATAAAATTACAGAAAACGCGAAAATGTGGTCGAGGCGTGTCAAACATAACTTTCCTGTTGGATCATTAAAATCTTAGAAGAACTACTTTTAAAAAACGTCTTGAAGGGAAGGATCGGAAACGGTTACTTTGTTTTATGGGCTTTTACTTTTTGGGTTACCCTATTAGCGCGAAGTTAAAAAACCTTATTCAGTCAACTTCGTAACGACAATTTAAGCACTAAATTTCGACAATATCTCGGTTTTGGTGTTCATTTATATATAATATAAAAACGTCGATCGAGTTTAACTTTCTAAGGATATTGTACTTAAAAGTCGTTACGAGGCGGACTGAAATTAAGGTTTTTTAACTTCTCGCTAATTGGGTAACCCAAAAATTAAAAAAGCCCTTATAATAGTCAGAAGGGCATTTTCACTTTTAGGTACACACAATTAGCGTGACATTATAAAACCTTAGCTGCAGTTAGGTTTGTAACAACTATTCAGACGATTTTTCTATGATAAATGCACTGGAGCGTTTTTATTTTGTTAATTTTTATAGCCGAGCTACCAATCGCTAACTCGCTTTCGGATGCTTAGCACATGAATGGTATGTTAGTATGTCGCCGCGAGATAGATTTATCTTTTACTAACTATATGAATAAAAACAGGATAGATAGTCTATCTCGCGGCGACATATTGTCGCACTAATCCTGTGCTAAGCCTACAGTTCCTAACTTTGAAAACATGGAAGGGTCATTATCAGATTTAGTTTATCGCCTTTTCGATGGACATACCTAAAGTTAAGGAATTCCTGTGCTAATTTTAGGATAAACCAGGTTCCCCGGTCTCCAACCCTTTGACCACCGAGTGGACAACTTTTGTTTTTCCGACTGACAATAACCCGGGAACATCTGTGATTGAGAATGTGACCCGTCATCGGTTGACAGCGGGCCGTTGGGATCCGCCACGTGCGATAGACATCCGACATCCGTATCTCGTATAAAAAACGTTAGTATCCATGTCCACTTTTTAGATGACATACTTGATAAAAGAAGACATTTCAGAAGTCACGATAATTTTATTCAATCATATAAAACTACAATTTATGTACATAGATTAAATCTAACTAATCTACTTAACCTAACCTATATTTAAGATTGGCCCGTGTGGCATTGTACCGAGGATCATAAATGTACATATACAGATTAGTCAAATAATTTGTGCATTCCGCTGCCAGTGAGGTTTTTGGAAGCAAAATAAAACCCTCTGAGGTCTTTTCAATAATATTTCGCTGCCGCAATATAGGTTCCCAATATGTTGCACTTTCATCAACTTTAAATTTGAATTTTGTCGCACTGACACTTAGTCAAAATTTAATTACCCTTGCAATATAGCATAGAACCGTGTAATATTGGGGTAGCAATTCGGCAAGGATTTATCACTAAAAAATTACTCAAAGAAATGACAGGTAAGTTGCAGGTAAGGTAAACAATAAACTCTCTCTTTTCTCTCTTTGCTCTTCAACACGAAACTTCTGTTATAGACATAAGATTAAAGTTGGCATGTTTAGATCTGCGCCGAACACTTGTATAAAGGTGAAGCTTGATTGGCATTTCTAATTAGTCCATCCACGTGTATGGTATCGATTAGGAGACACCCCTAATAAAATGACTGTCCTTGACTTTGTTTTCCAACCCTAGTTGTCGAAGAACACACAACCAGAGAAACACACACAGACAGAAGTGTCAATACACTCCCAAATATCGATTCAGTATGACCGCTAACAGTTTCAATGAGGATTTCCGATATTTTTTCAGCCACCAGACAGCGCTACGTAGGCATCTGGTCCAAACAGCATTCAG
The DNA here is from genome assembly GCA_025490895.1 of Thaumatotibia leucotreta. Classification (NCBI taxonomy): domain Eukaryota; kingdom Metazoa; phylum Arthropoda; class Insecta; order Lepidoptera; family Tortricidae; genus Thaumatotibia; species Thaumatotibia leucotreta. The sequence continues at coordinate 18,203 of JALPQI010007877.1, read as the reverse complement.
ATTCATACTATTCATAGGTACTGGATATAAAATATCGAAATTCTATTTTATTTGGAACTTTATTTTGTAATGCATTACGTTACGTATGACTAGTAAACGGTCGTCGAACTGAAGATTGAGCTCTAAAACAGGCGCGCAAAGTCACTGGTACTAAAAAAATACAAAAATTTGTTCATTTCATGGGAATTTACTTGGAATTTTTTTTTATTTATTTTGGAAAACAAAATTCCTAAAGTAATGATTTGAAGAATAAATAAACCTAAAAATATATTGCAAATTCAGTACGCGTATTTATTTGACAGTTCTGCCGTCTCACTACTCCATTTTGTCAGCCTTCATAGCCTAGTTGGTAGTGACACTAGTGACCCTGCCTACGAAGCTGGAGGTTCCGGGCTCGATTCCCGGCGAGGACATAATTTGTGTATTTATTTATTATTTAGTTATGTATTTATTTATCACAAATAATTGTTTCTTGGTCATGGCTGTCTATGTATTTAAGTATCTATTATATAATTATATCGTCGCCTGCTACCCAGAGCACAAGCCTTAATTGAACTTACCGTGGGACTGGGTCGATTTGTGTAAGATGTCCCAAGATATTTATTTATTATTTATATCTTCTTCTTCTTTCCATCCTGTTACCCTCTGTTGGGGTGTAGGGCTCGAATCCTTTTCTTCCACTGGCTTCGCTCCTGGGCAGTTTGGGTCACCTTATCCCACCCCATGCCCAACATACCCATCTCTTGCTCTACGGAGCAAGTTCTAAGTTAATTTAGGGCGACCACGCATCCGCTTGCCGGGCATCTTCTAGTTCAGGGCTATTTTGGACATCTGGTTGTTAGGCTTCTCATATGGCCAATCCAATGCCATTTTCGTGCTTGTATCTCCGTCTGTATGGGTGTTTACCTGGTGATACTCCATAGCAGAGCGTTTGTGATCCCGTTAGGTCAAAAGATGCGCAGTATTTGCCTTAAGCATTTGTTCACTAACACTGTTTTGTTATTATTTATATAGTGGCAGAAAATGTATCAACAACCCTCAATGAATAGTCATTGCTATTCCGACTCTTCAATCACTATTAGAGTCTAATCGTATTTCTTCAGGCAAGTGAAATATATGAGCACGCCTTACTGCCAGGTGCCTTTTCTTTCCGTACGGGCTCTAAATTGAAATCGACCAGCGCCCAAGTGGGGCAAATCTAAGTCTGAATCGGTCCTATAGATTAGAAATGTATAACCAATAACCAACACCGGAGCTAAACTTAGGTCATGTTAGCAGTACGTGACTTTGCTTGTCTTGTTCTTATTGCTAGCAGAATGGCTAAGTTCAAGCCAGCAATTTAATCCAATCGTTTGAAATAGACTTCGTCGTTTGTCTAATGCGGTCGCAGAATCAATGTATGAGGTTGCCAGGCAATCGACATTGTTTGCATGCGGCGAACGACACGGTGTAATTCCCGCATATCGCGTGACAAAATATTGAACACGATTTTTTTGATGTGTCACCACGACAAAAAAATACGAAAATAAGCCCGTCGATGTTCCATGTGAAAATCGCGAAAGTGAGCTTACTACTTACAGGATTAGTGCCAAAAATAAAAGCACTACCATTACTAGTTTATTAAAATCTACGAATACAAATAAACATGATCAAACGGAAGTAATATTTAACTAACTTAATAAATATTGAACCGTAATAATAAATAGAACTGAACTAATAGTTGATATCAAAAGCAACGAATCAATCACGTAATGTGACGTTAACGTGTGTAATTAAAGTCACTGACGTAACTCGAAATGTGCCGAACTGAAGCGACATCGGACTGGACATATCGTTGCTAATCATGAACAACGCTCTATTCCAAAATAATACGCGTCTGCAATTGGAATTCTAGTGCTTCATTGTTAGAATTCAAATTACGACAAGGTAAAGTCTTAAGATGCAGTGTTGTTCATAATAAGCGTCGTCGATGTTTATCATGAACAACGCTGCATCTGAAGACAATATCTTGCTGTTTCTAACAACGAATCACTAGAATTCCAATTACAAGCGCGTACTATTTTGGAATACAGCGTTGTTCATGATAAGCAACGAATTGCCCGAAGAAGTGGTAGGTGATAGCAGGTGGGGCAAGAGTTCTTTAGTGGCGACCATGCACCGGTCGACGCAGCGTTGGAAGGCCCCCCACATGATGGAGAGAAGACCTCGGGGGCTACCACGATTTACTAAAGCGATTCAGATTAGGACCTAATCTAAATCGCAATGCGTCAGTTACATAGAATAACTGTCAAAAACTGACAAACCGAACCTAAACTGAATCGCGTTCGAGAGATCATGGTAGGTACAGATGTAGTGCAAAATCCTTTCTCTTCGGAAACATCCGAATTCATATTGCTGTCACAATGAACTTCAGTATATATTGCACTGAAGCTATTGAGACAGGGAGATTAATTCGGGCGTTTCCGTGAAAAGTCGAAGAGAAAGGATTTTACACTACATCTGTAGCCCCTCTGGTAAAGATAGCTGGATTCCATTAGATGCGTGCTGCGCACGATCGATCTGAATGACATGATCTTGGGGAGACCTAAGGCCTAATATACGAGTATTCATCAGTAGATGTCTATCTGCTGATAATTATGACAATGATTTTATTTCTAAACTAAACAAAGGTCTGCGGAGACTGCAAGATGTCTAACTTACCAGGTAGTCACCTACTGTTCTAGAGGTGGTTGCACCACAGAACGTATTACTTATTGTATTTCGTGAGTTGCAGTTTCACTGTGGGTCACCCATATGGGCACCACTAGCCATCATAACGTCATCAGCCTATTCCAGTCCACTGCTAGCCATAGGCATCTCTAGTATTTCTACTCTAAACCTAAAGACATTAGGAGGTAATAATGCCCATAATCGCCACACTGGGCAAGCGGATTCGCAGTAGGTACTTGGTGTGTTCACTAAGATGACGCTACTACTACTACCCATCATCATTCTTCAATAAATGAATGATCAATAACACTTCAATAACAAAAATTTAGTGAACTCTTATGGCACCCACGGACGAGTTAGGGTCGTGACAAATGTTTTCTTGCTGCCATCACCACGTGGCTGGGTCATTGTCAGATTTAGGTTATCGTGTTTTCGGTGGACATACATAAAGTTAAGGAGTTCGTGTACTAATTTTGCGATAAAACAATTACTTGTACAACTAGGTTCCCCGTTCTACAACCCTATGTAATAAAATCGTAGCATAGACTTATAAAAGCTGTGAACTTGAGTTGTAGAAAGTTGACCACCGAGTGGACAACTTTTGTTTTTCCGAATGACAATGACCCGGCTAGGAACCAATATAAGGCACCTGTTGGCCACCGTGAACTACGAAGTTCGAAAATTTCGGGGATCTGTCTCTGTCATACTAAAGAAGGTATCATTAGAGTGACAGAGACAAATCCCCGAAATATGAGAACTTCGGAGCCGCGGTAGGGCCGCCAAATCTAAATATTGTTTTAAATAGTCTGTAACCAATCGGAATGAAGTTTTCCATCGATTTATCGTCATAGGAACTGGACACACATGTAATCAATGAATCGGTTTTGGCAAGCGGGTGCGCCGACCATCACGATGTCAAAACGTCATAACTCCATGAATAGTGAGTGATATAACTGTCGTTTTGGATTGGTGCTGACGTTTGGATGTTGAAGAGTTGTGGTTGTTTGTTGGCCTTGAATTTAATGAAATTTTTAGATACCTACTGATATTTTGGGATAGTATATTTTTAGCTCACTAGTGTGTATGAATGAAGACCGCGTCGTAGGAGCGTACAAAATTTACATATTTAATTGATCTGTTCCGAAGTATTTATAAATGAATTTGTAGCAGAAGTAGTTTTAATTTGATGTATAGCTTAGAGTCTTATGCCTCGGCCACGACATTGGTCTAAGGTGACCGGCGCGAGAGGGAGTACCCATATCGGCATCCCGCTCCAACTCATGGATTCGCTCGCTGCCGGTCGCCTTAGACCAATGTCGTGGCCAGGCCATTAGACCATTTGAAAAAGTTTGTTGCTATCCCAATTTTAATAAAGAATCATTTGACCATGACTTGGTCATATTTCTTGCAAACACACTGCTTTTGCCATGCATCTGAGCCAGGTATTATGTTTCTCGATAAAAAGATCAACCAATACTAAACACGGAAGATGAAGCAGAAGGAAAACTAACCAGTTCCTTTCACTGGACCAGCGTAACTCTGGCCTCCAGTGATGTGGAAATGTTGGGAATCCCAAGCCCAAACTAAATGGATATACAGTTTGAATAAATAGGGCTTCTGCGCAGACAAGACTATCGTCTGAAGGAGCAATAGATAATTGGAATAGAAGATAAGATTCGCTTTCGTAAAAAGCCAAGCCAAGTTAGGGATTAGGTGACCAAGCGGACCCTAACCTCCCTGAACTCGAATATGGGGAATAATTCTGGGTAGATGACGATTAAAGGTGCTTTTAGACCAAACGACCATTCGCTCTTTCTATCCCTCACTCTACGAAATTAACGGATTTCGAAGAATCACGTTTTGTGAAAATTTCGTAGAGTGGGGGATAGAATGAGCGAATGCTCGTTTGGTCTAAATGCACCTTTATTCGAATCTTGAATATACTTTCACTGAAGGAAAAACAGTCACGAACATAGGTGTAAAACGCATCATTTAGCATTAGTAACTTTTTTATACAATTAATGATAACTCGTACGCAACCTCGGATCCACAGCAACCAATTGATGGGAATGACGCCATTATTTCACTCTGGATAATGGTGCTTTTTCTATCAAATGAATGTCACAGATACGCGGTTGTGTAAGTATAGCGGCGATATGTAATGTAATAAGTAACCTTATTTTCCATAGTTTGTAGATTAAGGTACACTCGGCTAAAATCGGATCTAATGTAAAATCGGATAACTACTAAAATAGTAGTATTTATTTTTTCCTCACTGGCAATATTATGCATCATGCCATTTCATCCCGCCCCTCTCACTAGTATGCAACTATGCAGCAACCGCTCAGCCGCATCAGTCGTGAGCTATCAACGTTTAAAAAAAAGTGTTTTTTTTTGAGAATTTTTTAGATCCGATCTTTAACAGGAAGCTATACACCTTCTTCTCCTTACTTTATAATTGAAATTAGATACTAGTCCAATCTTAAGCCAAAAAGGTTTTCAGATGGGTGTCTTGAAAAAAAAAATTAGTGCATGTTTGAGTGTCGATTACTCCTAAGCTATTCGGTTGAGCTGCATCAACTAAATTTATATTGAAAGCTTGATTTCTTTTTTATCACGTACATCACATAGTTGCCGGGTAAAAGGTAGTGACAATAAGTTTATGTTTTTTTTTGTGCCATACTTTCAACTTATCGAAAAATATTCTGTTCTTACCTTACTTGTTATTGGTTAACATATGTCGAAGGAGAATTCTTTCAGTATCATGAACTTAGAAAATGGTAAATTTTTAGCATCTGTCTCTGTCACTCTAATGAAGACGTCATTGGAGTGAAAAAGACAAATGCTCGAAATTTACGTTGGATTTACGGTAAGTAGGCTTCCCCTATTTATACTTTTGCTCATAAAGACACTAAAGAAATATTACCATCAACGTAAACTGACATAAATTTAAGCACACATACGCAATACGCAATCAACCTGCCTCGGTCGCTCCTTTTCAGGCGTAATTGGAATGAAAGAGACAGTTGACCGAAATTTACGAGTTTGATGTTCACAGTAGCACCCTCCGGTGTGAAATATTCAGTTTCTCTAAGAGGTTTAATAGCTGGTTGTAACTTTCAAAACCGTCGTCAAAAAGCCACCAGAGCCAGAGGTCATTGACCCGTCCCGATAAAGTGAAGTGTTATGTGTAGAATGTGCTTGTGTTAGTAATGGCATAATTTCACAGAATTAGACATTTATCCCACATGTTCATCATCATCATCATCATCATAATATCAGCCGAAAGACGTCCACTGCTGAACATAGGCCTCCCCCAAAGATTGCCACAATGACCGGTCCTGCGCCACCCGCATCCAGCGGACTCCTGCGACCTTCACCAGGTCATCAGTCCACCTTGTGGGGGGCCTACCCACGCTACGCCTTCCGGTACGTGGCCACCACTCGAGAACCTTCCCGCCCCAACGGCCATCGGACATGTTACAGCGCCTTAATAAAGTTAAAGTTGAACAATAATTAAAACAATCACGGGTGGCTACGAAGAACGACGTTTTTTATTTAACGTACCTGAGCTATAACCAAGTATATAAACCACGAGAATTGTATAAAAGCACTTGAGCAACGCTAAAAAATACCACCGAAAACAAATAATAAAGCCTTTACATTAGCGCGAGAGACCGAACATGAAAAAGTAGGCCATTTAACATTACTGCCTGAAAAAATATTTTTCAACTCAAGGGCCATTCTAGCATGCAATGTGAAAAACAGACGAAAATGTGCGTTGCCGCAATAGATATATACGGAAATAGATCTACGATATAAAAAATAGTACGTTGTGCATCAAGGGACGTAAGTCGTAAGCGGAGGGCTTTTAATAACTCGAGTTAGTAATCCGCTTACCGACCGTGATGCATACAATGTTTTTCATCACACTTGCCGACAAAAAATAAGTTTTAAGACAAAATATTATTTAATGACGTACCTACTGACATTTTTCTGGTGTTAAACCCGTTATTTAATGGGCCACCTACAAACATGGACTACTGCATGTTTGCATAATTGAAGTAGCATAATATTGCATAAAACCAGCGTGACCTGGGTGACCGTGATCATGGTAATAACGGAAAAAAATGGTTTCACCCATTTACTGCCCCTAGCATCAAGTCTAGACGGTTTGATATAACAAAAAGTTCGACATCTATATAATAATATATGTCTGTGGTTTTCCCCGTATTCACTTGGCAACGCTCCCGGAACCAGAGAATACGAGGGTGCAAACTTTTCTTTTCACCCATTCTCACCTTTATTCTCAAGCACTTAAAGTTTGCTACCCTTTGTTAGCGTGCGAGGGTAACTTTGTCTGGCGGGTGGTGAGATTTTTTTGCGTCTTTTACTCCTTATCAAGTGCACCGCATTACTAGAAATGCCTTTTTGAAATGTCTTCGTTGCTTACAAAATATTTTTGTGCAATTTTTCCTGTTGTAGTTTTGCTTATATTTGCTAGAAGAACATTACCTTTAGGCACTGGTCACGCCGCGAGCTACTTAGCTATGAAGCTATAAACACGAACAAAAGATACGCACTCCCGTAAATAAAAGAGACACGGCGATACTCGCCCAGCTATCAGCTATCACCGCCGAGCAAGTATCGCCGTCTCTTTTTTTTACACAGGAGTGCGTATCTTTTGTTCCGTGTTTATAGCCGATAGTTTAACCCTTTATAGGGCACCGGTCTCAAAAGCGACCACCCTATAGCACTATCTTTTTGAATTTTTATCTTGTACAGAATTTTATGAACCCACGATTTTTTTGAGTCTTGCCCGTTAAAGGGTTAAGTAGTTAAGTAGTATTTAAATAGTTTCCTCCGTCAATTAATTTCTGATATAGAATACTATAATAAAATGTGTATTAGTTTATTTAATTATTATATAAGTAGTAGTAGTATATGTAGGTATTGTTATAGTCCTTTGGTATTACTATAGGTACTTATACGAGTTGTTGAGCACCAACGAAAAGGTCTCTGTTTGGCCCAATGGTTGACTGGTAGAGAGTGCCTTTTAGCATTAAGTCCGCCATTTGTACAATTTTCCATGTTTTGTGCAATAAAGTTTAAATAAATAAAAAAATAAATAGTTCATAGCTTAATAGCTCGCGGTGAGACCAGTGCCTTAGTAATGAACACTATAGGAATGGTTCTGTATCGTTTCAAGGTGCATTCAGACCAAACGAGCATTTGCTATTCTAACCCCCTACTCGACGAAATTCGATCGTTACACAAAACGTGATTCGTTGATTTCGTAGAGTGGGGGATAGAATAGCGAATGCTCGTTTAGTCTGAATGCACCTTTATAAAAGCGAGAGAACATTCAAAAGAGTTTGTTGCTATTCCAATTTAAATAAAGAATCATGTAACTTTGACACGTCACTTTTTCATTATTCACATTACATATTTTGATCAAAATTTATTCCGACTTTTTATCTGAAACCAAATTAAACTACCCGTAATTATGCCGTGTGGTGACGGCAGTAAGAATACATTTGTGACCACCCCAACTCCTCTTGTGGGTGTCGTAAGGGATTGAAGTGTCACTGGCTATTATTTGATAAAAGATTGGTGATGGGCAGCAGCGTCATCGTAGTGGACACATTACTGCGATCTCCAATCCGTTTGTCCAGCGTGGCGATTATGGGTATTTACCTCCAAATGCGTCTATACGCATTGTTAATAGGGAAGCCTACGTCCAGCAGGGGACTACCATAGGCTGATGATGATGATGAAATTAAACTACAATTTCATGCAAAAACAAATATCATATTTAGTCCAAACTATTAAATTCTTCAACGTCTAAGTTTATCCCATTCACAATTCAACTGCCAATTTAAGTTCGAAAACTGAACTGAATCAAATTCCATTTTTAAAACGGAGCAGATAAAGTGTTGCCAGTATTAGCCAGTCCAAGTCTGCTGTGTTTCAATCGCTTGCATATTTGACCACTCCGAGAACCAGTAAAATGCGATTATTTAGGTAACAAAGTGACATAATAATGTCACTTTTACACTTATTTTCATCAACTACTTAGAGCTCAATGAGATCTGAGCACTATGATTTCAATCTCTAGATAGGATTGCAGTATTATAGTACCAATTCACTATTTCATGGAAAACATCAAGTTTTTCAACACACTTGCGAGGAAAAACTCCTTGCTTTCTTACTTAATGTTCAGATTTTACATATAAGTAAAAAAATAATAGAAAACACGCCAAAATAATAAACGCGACAAAAAATATTTTGAAGTTCACACCAGTTACCTACAAATAAAATGGTAACCAAATTTATATTGCACGCGCATTTCTACGAAATGAATTAATAATTGTTTTTTTAATCATTAAATAAATTGGTAACAAAATAGGAAATCGGTAACTTTAAAAACTTTTCAACTATCCCGCGTCGGTTGTGTGATCAGAACTACAACGAAATCGATGAGGTTGAATCGAATTCATAAGTTATTCAACACTGCCCGCTCGAGTCGGCTGACTCGATTATCGGCGTGACTCGGCTAAAGGAAACATTAGTGATCGTGTTACTGTAACTGGCTGGGAAGGGCATTAGAAAAACAAACGAGCATAGAACCAGCATTCCTTTTTTAAATCAAACGGGAATAGCGGCCAGTGATTTTTAAATTAAAAGAGGTCTGTTGCGAATATTTTTTTTTCTTGTGGATTGGTGTAGAAAATAGAAATTATAGGTAGCTACGACATTTCAATTAACAACACAGAAAGATTGAGTTAAAAATGGTATTTTGGAGCGAGTGCGATGGCTTGAGTAAAACCTAACGTTATTGATACTTTGCAGTCATGGTACGGCTACAGATCAATTATAATAGACTGCTTTACTCGATACGTAAAGTGTTAATATAAACGTTATTTTTCATCATACTGGCGTGAAGAAATGTTAGTTTCTATCCGCATTATTGCTACATATTTTAATAAAGCTATTAACAAAATCTAAAAAACAATTGACAGCTATAATGTCGGTTGCGTAGAATATGCTATTCAGCTTGATAAATATTTTATAATCTAAAATTTATAATCTAGTTACACGCAAACACGCTAGAATGTTTCTCATTCGAATGTTTCGTTCATTTTACAACTCTATTTACTTATATCGAATTTACAAGCTCTATTATGATTTTGCTATCAGAGGCTGTAAGAATCGCCGTTGTCGAGTAAGATGCTGTCTGTTACAAAAATGCGAAATTAGTACATTTCGATGCTAGTGCGGAAGGTATGTCATTACTTCACGAGTCCCGAGACATCTTGCCACGAGCCAAAGGCGAGTTCCAACGCGCAAACCAAAAACATTTCCGCGCGTGCATCGAACGACGTTTTTCAATACAGTTGCGAAAAAATTAAAAGATGATAAGCAAAATACCTAGTTATGAGTTAAAACTTTGACAATGAATATTTTTGACGGACAATAGGCGTTTTTTTTAGCTCTAAAACTTGCATTCATAATTTAAGGGGTAACAGATTTTGCTATTCAGCCAACTCAAATGTTTTTTTTTCATAATACATAATTTACAAGTAAGAAACAAGTTAAATCTACACATATTCACTTTTAATAACCTTCGTAACACCATGCTCGATTATCTGTGTATATAAATATTTAAATTGTATAAAAACAAAAACAAATTGTTGCCTTTAGATACTTAATAAACATTCTCGCAGTTAAGAAAAATGCCTCTAGTTTGACAAGCGGTTCGAGACCGTTCCATTCTCACAAATGTTTTTCAATATTTAAAAAAAATATGACGTTGAGGAAGTAAGAATAAAATATGAAATATCAATACTTTTAAACGTTTTGCATGAGCAGTAAGTTTTTAGTTTAACGTCGTAAGTATTACGTCTTGGAAAAGGAAATACCTTAAAACTTTTTAGTATGCAGTCGTGAAATGGAACACAACATATTTAAAAAGATTGGAAAAATAAAAAGCACTAGTTCGAAAAAACTAACATTGCGCACGCAAAACAGCCAAGAAATACACCTTTTTTGAGCAACAGTATTGAAAAATAATTTACGATTGACGATTAAGCGGTAAAGGTGCATGCAGACCAAAAGAGCATTCGCTGTTCTAAGCCCCTACTCTACGAAATTCGATCGTTACACAAAACGTGATTCGTTGATTTCGTAGAGTGGGGCATAGAACCGCGAATGCTCGTTTAGTCTGAATGCACCTTTAGCGATTGGCAACTTGTCTAAGCACCCAGGGGCTATAGGAGTCCAATTGGTTGAGTGAACCCTAGTAAAATCAATGTCACGTGGTAAGGGTCCAAATGTCGATGAGGCATCGATCGCATCAGCAGACCCCCGCCTGCCCCTCCCCTTCGTAGAGCAGCGACTAATTTAATTAAGGTCTTTTATATTTTTTTTTAACTTCCCAGAGACTTCTTTTTTCTGGCAGTTTTTTTATCACTTGCAATTCGATAGTTTATTATGGTCGTGATAATAGTTATTATATGCGGAGCTGTAATAATAAAATAACAATGCTTGTTCCGATACCTATCCAAAAAACTTTACAAATTAGAGGAGCAAAATTTAAAAATATTATACATTACTGTTAATGTTCCAAAAACGGCCTATTTATAGGCGGCTTTGGTTTAGGAGTTAATTATAATAAAACCAGCAAAAAGCCGTTGAAGGTGAGTCAGTGTTTGTTTTTTTTAATGGTGCAATAATAGTACATTACTATTTGCAGAGACATTTTCACGGCCTGTCTGATTTTAGTGTCTTTCGGGAAACTTAATTTCAATTGATTGTAGAAAAATACACTAAACGCATCAGCCAAGTTGCAATTGCAAATCGTTAATGCTCAGCGTATCGTAGTTTGCTCTCTCTGTCACACTTTCGTGTACTTAAGTCAAAATTTAAAAATAATACACAAGCAAATTTTCCTTTCAAGTAAGTTAAAAAGTACTTATAAGAAACGGAACACCATTTTAGCTTATTAAGTGGACTCGCCCGCGGGTAAAATGGCAACACTTTTCTTTATTAGAGCCCAAACTCTTGAGGTTCCGGGTTTTTAAAGCCCAGTTGAAGGAGGGTCGTGTCAATGCTTATCAAGCTAATGCGAGTTAATGAAAATGGAGGCAAGCACATGTAGGTCGCGACGACGTTACGCGCGAGAGAATAGGGATGATGACTATAGTAAAATAATAGTACATTGTGCGTCAAGGGAGGTAAGTACGGAATTACTAACGAGAGTGTTACTGAGTTAGTATTCCGCTTACCGACCGTGATGCATACAATGTTTTTCATCACACTTGCCGACAAAAAAATAAGTTTTAAGACATAATATTATTAAATGACGTAGGTACTGACATTTCTTTTACTCCCTAGGGAATTTCACTTTTCTATTACTCCCGCTACGCACGCAAGCAATGGCGCGCTTACACAGCAAGTGTGATGAAAACTATTTTATCTATTTCCGTATCATAATTATCCTATTATATATTCAGAAGCGGTAATGTACCTAATGGTAAATATAATACACGTATTATTATTAAAAGAAATTTGCATTTTTTTAAGGAACTTCTATTTAATAAATTAGACAGAACTTGCAATTATGACGTCACTTTTGTGTATTTAATATAAAACTTCGCAGTGGCGATCGTTTTTACAGTTCGAAAAAAGATGATAATTTGCCATTCATCATGTACTTACACGCAGGTTTTAAATCTAAAGCAAAACAACTCACTCAATAATATCTTAGAAAGAGTTACGTTTCTGTAAAAGGATTATTTTCAAGATATCTATGAGAATTCCTCTTTTCGCTCATTTTAGCCAAACAATAAGATTACCCTAAAAACCCAACATAAACTTTGTTATAGCTACACGGTTTAAGGCGCGTCCCTAAAGGGACCAATTCCTAAAACGCGTGTCAAATTACTTAAGTGTTTTATAGATCTTATAAAAAAAGTCCATTAAATTAGAAGCCTCGCCCTGAGCTGTCGGCCTTAAATTGAATCATTTGATCGAATTACAAATTCCGATAATTAGAGATGCGGACGAATTATCGATATCTTTTAAACATAATAAAATTATCGATAGCTTTCATGGAATACGATAGAAAATAATAACTGCAGTCAAGGTTCACTTTAAGGTCGATTTCGACACAAAAATCAATTGCGGTTTATTAAGTAATTGCAAACCGCATCTATCTACTTTCGAATACGATTCGTAAGTATTTGAGCGAAATTAGTAAAACCTTGTGTGATGATTAAGAAAAACGCATTTTTTATTAACACGTTCACGGACAGTACGTCCATAGACGGATATAAAATCCCTCGTGATAAGCCACTACGGCTACTTTACATCGTGACAAAAGTGCTATTCCGTCCACAGCCGTGAATTTCTCATAGGGCGTATACAGGGTGTCTCAAGATTATGGGATATGAAGGAAAAGTACCTTAAATATCGTAGATAGGATATTTCGCTGAATCTTCTTTCAGCGAAATATCCTATCTACGATACTTTATGTTATTTTTAAAATTTAGTAATTCTGCATTCAAAGTTTTTCAAAAAATTACACCCGGATATCGAACCAACTACTTACAATTTTTTCTCGAATTTTGAACTAAACTTATTTGGTTATTCTTTTAGTTTTAGATACTATGTTTCTTAAGAAAAAAAAATTTTTCTTATCCATTCTTTCGAATGACATCAAAAATTAGGTTTTTTTTTTTGTTTTAAAGTAGGTTCGATGCCTAGAAAAAGCAATATTTTTTTGGATTAAAATACACTATCTACGATATTTAAGGTGCCTACTTCTCCTTCATGTCCCATAACTTTGGGACGCCCTGTAGTGTATAGGCAGGTATCTAGAGCCGTTTTTGGCAAGTGACTGTGTTACCTAGTGCCACAGCAAAAGTTTCAAGGTAACTAGAACTTTATGCACCATACACATTAGGAGTAGGACGTGTGCTGTGACACAATACGGCTATGGACGTTGCGGCTGTAGCCGTGTGCCACAACAGGAGATTGATCCAGCCAATTAAGTAGGTACATAATTATATTCTACATTCTACAACATCGCTAACTACGGCGGCACAGCTGTTAGCAGAAGGCCGAGTGTAGGTAATAACTTATAAAAAACGTCTCGATCGCGTTTACGTTTTCATCGTCATTTGTATGAAATTGTCGATGAAAACGTAAACGCGATCGAGACGTTTTTTATAAGTTACTAGCGACCCGCCCGGCTGCGCACGGGTACTATACCTACATAAAAACCTGCCTCTTGAATTACTCTACCTATTCAAAAAAATCTCATCAAAAACCGTTGCGTAGTTTTAAAGATTTAAGCGTACAAAGGGACATAGGGACAGAAAAAGTGACTTTATTTTATACTATGTAGTGATTGTTTGTGACTTGGCCTTCAGAACACGTTGCGGCATCTCGTCCATGGCCGTTAATTATTTTGTATGAGCTTTATTTGTGCTGTATCACGCCATTTTTAACACGGTGCAGTGTCCGCGAACGTGTATTGAACATCAATCTATTTTACTTTTATTTGCCGCTTTTTTCTAATGACATGCTATCTAATGGTTGGCTAGAGTATAATTACCAATAAACACATTTATATGGAGTAATGGCTTACTAATGTATAATTATTGTTTTTGTATTGAAATCGAACCATCTTAATGTGAAGACGGAATGAAGAATATCATAACATACGAGTATTGACGCATTCTATTTTTTGTCGAGATTTATATGCGCATTTAAGTACTGCACTTTCATAGTTCAATTACCAGTTGAGTTATTGAAACCATTTGCGAGCAATAGTATAAATCAATTGAAATGTTATTTGCTAGTAGTCACGGCTTTGAAATCGAACATTGAACGGTCATTTCAATGTAGTTTTTTTACGAAAAATATTCGAGATCAAACTAAAAGAAAACCAGACAAGGGATCAGATAAACACGAGCTCGAAAAAAACGCCAAACACTTTTCCAACAATACAATATTAGTGGGATAAGGATAACCGATTGTCGGAAAGTGTCAGTCGAGTTCATGACACGAAGCCCTTGATAACTTCGCGAACAGCTATCAAAACGCCTTAAGAACAGAGTTTCCTATGGACTTACGGTCCTTTGTGAGAAATGTGAAGTGCTTTATCTGACACCGCCACTCGCCATCGCGAAGGATTAGGAAGATATTAATATAGTTATGTTGTAGTAAAACATAGTTTGAGAGGCTTTCATGAGGGGTTTTTATTAAATCATGTGCGGTAAAGATAGGTCGCTAAGGGTTAAAATGGGTTATTTAATGACACTCTTAGTTGTTCAAGGTTATAGTTGTATACATTTACGTTATGGTTATAAATGTACCTAAGTATAATACGTTCATTGTTTATCAAAGACAATTGAGTAATTACATCTGTACTTAGCATTAAACACTTTTTGACACAAATATACATACAAAGTTGCCAATGGCTTATTTATATTAGTTAGATATTTTTCATCACACTTGCTGTCTAAGCGCGCCATTGCTTGCGTGCGTAGCGGGAGTAATAGAGAAGTGAAATTCCCTAGGGAGTAATGGAAATGTCAGTGCATCATTTAATAGTATTATGTCTTAAACTTATTTTTTTGTTAGCAAGTGTGATGAAAAACATTGTATGCGGTCGGTAAGTGGAATACCTACTAACCACTTACCTCCCTTGATGCACAAAGTACTATTTAACATTAGAATATACAGGGTATTTTTTTTTTCGACCGTTCAAATTCTACGTAGTGAATGTGTAGGTCATACTCAACAACTTTTACTATGGGGACAATGTCGAAATCGCGAAAAAAAAATCAGCTATTTCATACAAATTGGCGGCATTACGCCGGCCGAAATGTATGAAACAGCTGAATTTTTTTTCGCGATTTCGACTTTGTCCCCATAGTAAAAGTTGGTCAGTATGACCTACATATTCACTACGTAGAATTTGAACGGTCGAAAAAAAAACACCCTGTAGGTAACATTTTCAAGAATAACTATTTTCGTAATAAGTTTCCTTAAAAATGAAATTGTCGGGAAAAGTAAGTTTGCCTAAAGAAAAGTACATTTATTTTAATATTACGCGATTTCTCTCCACCTAGTTCTCGTAATTCAATCTGCTGCGTTTATTACCGACTTAACTAGCTTTTATAAAATCTTTCGAGATGCTACTAGCTTGGAATTGTGATAAACGAAAAAGTTATATTTAAGGCGGTTTCCTTTCCATACCTACTAAAAACAACTATAATATATTCAGACATTACAGACTATCACTGCGCGACCATATGAAGGTGCATTTAGAGTATTTAGACCAAACGAGCATTCGTTCATTCAATCCCCCACTCTACGAAATCAACAAATTTCAACGAATCACGTTTTATGTAACGAACGAATTTCGTAGAGTGGCAGATAGAATGAGCGAATGCTCGTTTGGTCTAAATGCACCTTCATGTGCAGCTACTTCCAAAATAATCATTTACTAATTGTAATACGTGTGGTGGCTCCGACAATACATTTGTTACCATCCCAACTCATCCCGCGGGTGTCGTAAGAGTCGACTAAGGGATGGAAGTGTGAACCGTTCTTTGATAGAAGATTGATGATGGGCAGCAGCGTCATCATAAATCTTCTATGAAATCCAATCTGCTTGCCAACTTAAAACCTTACCTACTATACTGATGATATCACTACATAGTATAAAATAAAGTCACTTTTTCTGTCCCTTTGTACCTACGAATAAATAAAACATGGAAGCCGCACGCCATATTAAATTGCCTTTCAAAAACGGTCCTGAATTTTAGTTGATAAGTGTCACCCCTTCTTCAATGCATCACGGTAATATCAACCTATAAAAACATTAGCCGCCATTTAAAAATAGTTGTGATTGGTACATCAAAGTTTTGATTGGCTATATTCTAAAAACATTTGTCAAAGATGTTGCGCCGAAATATGCGCGGTGTTAAGAAAAGCGCTATGTCCTGCCCATCTTGGCACAATTGAACAATTGCTTTTAGGGGCATTTTTGAGCTGGCGTTAGACGTCCATGATATATGGTTGCAGCTTTGTACGCTTAAATTTTTAAAACTACGCAACGGATTTTGCTGAGATTTTTTTAATAGGTAGAGTAATTCAAGAGGAAGGTCTTTATGTAGTATATGCGCAGCCGTGGCGGGTCGCTAGTTAATAATAAATAAATAAATACTGGCCCTATGTTGACTTACAGTATTGTCTCACGATATATTATTTATAAACTGCTCTCACATCGCTTGCAAGCGGCAAAAATCGCCAGCCAAGTCTCCCAGCCAATTAATATAGGAATCGTTAATATCGCTTATCGATGCCACGCACGCTTCGACAGGCATCCTTTGAGTTGAGATGCAGCAGGATGCGCGTGATAGGAATGCGATATGTCGATACATGACCGGTCTTGCTGGGCTGAGAGTAAAGAGATTATTGGAGTTACCAGTGCCCTATTTATCAAGACTTACCTTACGTACGTAATGTACGTCATCCTAAGAAATTCCCATGCGTTGCGTCCAACTCGTCCAAGGGAACGCATGCATGACTAATCGGTTTTCGGCTACTACCCTTAACGTGAGACTTAAACAAAAATGAACTATTTAGCGAATACATCATATACGTCGGGGTCGTCGTCTCAATGGGTAAAATCATCGAGCAATCCTCTAAATACTTTTATGTGAATATTTGAATAACCGGGTTTGCTATGTGTACTAAGTCTTATCAATTTTAAGTGGTTATATAAACTGCCTCGAAGTATTGTCAGTTTTTTTATTACAGATTCCTTTTGTCCATCGCTTTTTCGAAAGGTTGTGCCGGATTCTCTCCAATACCGAGACTACGATGCTACACAACATACCTAACATTTATTTAATGTTTTGCACCCATTACATCTATCGTCAACTTAAATATTAAAAGTCATGTACCAAAAAAAAATACAGAAGTTTGCCAACGCCGCAAGTGTGTTTGAACCAGGGATCGGATAACGGGTTTTTCTCCATACAAAAGAACGGTTTGAATTCCGTTATTTTTCGTTCTTCGGTATATATTTTGTTGTTAATGGAGTCATTCAAAAATACGATGTTAATAGTTATACAAAATGTTGAAAACTACATAAAAGTGTCAAACATTTTAAAATATTTAGCAATTTCGAGGATTTTTAAAAAACCGGTTTCGATCCCTGGTTTGAACCCAAGTTTTCTACTTCCGCGGCTGCTGGTCCCTAAGCTGAAGCTAAGGACGTGGGTTCAAATACCACTGCTGGGGTGGGCAAACTTCTGTATTTTTTCTGATCATCTAATATTTAAATTTATATATCGTCGTTGAGATTGCCAATTCCGTTATGTGCACGATTTCAGGAACTGAAAAATCAATCCAAATGACATATGTTTACAGTCTTCTTTTGTCAAATTTGAAATTTACACATAACAGAATTG